>QLTV01000598.1:4759834-4783589 GCA_003457575.1 Thermophis baileyi | reverse complement strand
ACCTAGAATACTGCATCCAGTTTTGGTCACCACACTATAAAAAAGATGTTGAGACTCTAGAAAAAGTGCAGAGAAGAGATGATTAGGAGATTAGGAGACTGGAGGCTAAAACATACGATGAATGGTTACAGGAACTGGGCATGGCTAGTCTAGTGAAGAGAAGGACCAGGGGAGACATGATAGCAGTGTTCCAATATTGGAGGGGCTGAAGAGGGGGTGCTAGAGAAAAGAAGGACTAGGGGGGACATGATAGCAGTATTCTAGTATTTGAGGGGCTGCCACAGAGAAGAGGGGGTCAACCTATTTTCCAAAGCACCTGAAGGCCAGACAAGGAATAACGGATGGAAACTGAACAAGGAGAGATTCAACCTGGAAATAAGGATAAATTTTCTGACAGTGAGAGCAATCAACCAATGGAACAGCTTGCCTTCAGAAGTTGTGGGAGCTTCATCACTGGAAGCTTTCAACAAGAGACTGGACTGCCATCTGTCAGAAATGGTGTAGGGTCTCCTGCTTGGGTGGGGGGTTGGACTAGATGACCTACAAGGTCCCTTCCAACGCTGTTAATCTGAAATCTGAAGCTAGTGGACAGTACCTTTAGCCAATTATCCTTCTGTCCTATTTAGCCTATCACTAAGTGCAGAGGATGCCCATTTATTAAGACTCATTTTGTTTCACACTCTACAATTTGAGATTCCAAAGATCCCTTCACAGCAAATAAATGTTGAGGGTCCTGCCCTACAGTCCAAGTCTTACTGTACGTACTGTGCATTTATTGGTTTGCATATTTTTTCTGATAGGTTGCTATAGGGCAGTTGCAAAGAAAGACCAATTTTAAACAATTATATGCAATGAGAACTGGCAAAGCATTCTGTTTACCATTGTGTCAAATGCTTTCAGAAAAATATATGTGAAAATGAAATTCTAGCAGGCCCTATGCTGCCTGTGAAGATCTTGAAAGTGTATTATCCCTGCAAAAGTACATTATGTTTTTTTCCCCCACTAGTTGGGTTGATTGAAATGCTAGCAGGGAGGCTGTTGGGCTACATCGGAAACAGACGTTGAATTTGTTATAATGCAAATTTCATCCATCTTTGAAGAGAGGGACAGAGAGAAAATGCAAATGAATTTTTTAGGGAAAAGAGTAAGTGGTTTTAGAATTTTTCATCGTTCTGTTTTGTAGAAATAATATACAATCAATAGAAATAAGAAAAGTCAGGGACCTCAGGCAGGAGGAAATGGTAGATTAACACATCTCTGAACAGTGGAGAAGCTGCTGGGGTGGAGACTGGTGACTGGGCCCAACTTGGGCCAGCAGAGCTTCTCTTGACAAGGAGAAGCCAGGAGCTTTCCCATTTATGTTCCAGAAGGCAGCTCCTTATCAGGAAACCCTCATATCTGGAGGCACCCAATGGATAATTCGAGAGTAGAGAAACAAGTGTGTGGAAAAAAATATCAAGCTCACAGTCTTATGCAGAACCTGCTTTAAGGATATTGGGTTTACCCAAAACTCCACTTTCTAGTGCGCAGTTGGATTATAAATATTAAATGAGACAGAGATCTTCTGACCAGCAGAGCAATTAAATTACCTGATGGGTGATTCTTTGACCTGGATTAAAGTAAAAAGAAGAAATAATGCAAGGCTTTAAAAATAATTAAAAGATAAAAGCTTGTCAAGGGTTTGAACTAATAACATTTAAAATTGATTAAGGGACCAATCAAATTTGATTATTCCCTTAATCCATTTTAAACTTTCTTAGTTTAGTATGATTAAATTAATTAAATAAATAACACATATTTCTGTAGAAATGATTGTTTAAATTTGCTAAGAGGGAAAATTGGTTGGTTTCATTAAACAAAAAAATAAGAGAAAGTTATGAAAGATGATGTAACCATAGAACTATAGAGTGCTGAATGATATTACAGAGCTAATGATATAGAGGGAGGAAAAAAGAAAGAAAGGAAAGAACTTTCTTTTATTTTATTTTTTAACCAGTCCTTTCTGGATTATAAATTTAAAAATAGAAATGGCTGCTACTAGAAAACAGCAAAAACTGTAGAAGGAAGGAAAGGATTGTTTCAAAGCAAATAACAGAAAAAGAAATTATGCCAGATATATTGCAAAGGATGTTTGAATAATTAGGGAAGATAGTGACAGCATGTGTTAAGAGAGATTTGGCTACTCTTGAAGGGAGAATGGAGGAAAGAATTGCAAATACAGAGGAAAAGACAAAAAATTTGAAGAATTTATTATACAAATGAGTGAAGAGGTTAAATTAAAGATAATATAGAATTTTAGAAAACAAGACAGAAGTAATAAACCAGATGGAAAAAATCTAGATAATCTAGGCCCGTGATGGCGAACCTATGGCACGCGTGCCGGAAGTGGCACGCAGAGCCATCTCTCCGGGCATGCGAGCTGTCGCCCGTTGCTCTTCCAGGTTCCAGCGCGCCAGCCAGCTGGTCTTCACACTCGCGGGAGCACCAGAAACCGGAAGAGCAGCCGCCCGGTGCGCATGCGTGTGCTGGGCGGCTACTCTTCTGGTTTCTGGTACGCGCATGTGCACCAGCTACCTGGTCTTCCTGTTTCTGGCATGCATGCACACTTGAAGACCAGCTGGCCGGTGCGCATGCGCGCACCGGAAACCGGAAGATCATCTTTCCGGTGTGCACATGCCCAGCGGCTGCTCTTCTGGTTTCAGGCGCGTGCGCATGCGCATACTCCCATTTCGGCACTCGGTGCTGAAAAGGTTCACCAACACTGATCTAGGCACTACTGAGATTAAGAGAGAAATAATTTTCTTTGAGATTGAGAGCTCTTCTAAAGGAACCTGGTTAAGATATCAGAGAAAGGGTTGTTGAATCCTTAAAAAAATTGCAATGTGATGAAGACATGGATGCAGAAGTGGATAAGGTGTTAGAATCAATCAAGATATGCAAAGTTAAGAAACGTACCAAGAGACATACTTGTGCTCTTTGTCAGGAAGAAGAGATTAAGTCCTACAATAACATTTTCATAATAAGCTGGGAATCAATAATTCAGAAGCAATTTTGTTTAAAGAAATAACTATTAGAATATTGCATAAGAGAAAAGAATATACCTTTCTGGCTGACAAACAGAAGAAAGATGCAATTTCATTGGAATAAATGAGATGGAGTGATTTGAACTTTTAAGCAGCACAAGTTTTGATTTAACTCAGTGCAAAAGGTAAGAAACTTCCTTGAAAAGTTGAAAAAGGAACTGGAGGATACTAGTGGATCAAAATGAGGGAGCTCTGTAGTAAATGCAGCAAGAGATTGAGGAAGCTACTACTGTATTGGACACTACAGGTATGTATTTTTCTAAATTTTCAATATAAATATGGATTTTAATTCACTGGTCACTGCCAGGAGTTCGATTCTGACCAGCTCAAGGTTAACTCAGCCTTCCATCTTTCCAAGGTCAGTAAAATGAGGACCCAGATGGTTGGGAGCAATATGCTGACTCTGTAAACCAGGGGTGTCAAACTGGCGGCCAGCGGGCCGGATGCGTCATGCGCAGACCACGCCCACCCTGGCTCCGCAAAGGCAAAAAAAGTCACAACACGTCACATGACGCAATCGAGTTTGACACCCGTGCTGTAAACTGTTAGAGAGGGCTATAAAGCACTATGAAGTGGTATATAAATCTAAGTGCTATTGCTAAATGCTACCTAATGTGGAATACAAATGGAGCAAATAATGCACATTAAAAAAAAGCTATTTCGTTATTTGAAAAAAATAAAATAAAACAAAAAGAATAAAACAAACTGTTGATTTATGGATTTGCTCATGAAAAAGGACTGAATATAGGAAGAAAGGAACCATGTAATACAATTTTAAAGAGGGACGAAAGATAATAGGTTTGTTTGTAACTATTGCAAAATACAGAAGTCATAAGAAGGCCTATATTCTTTTTGCTGTTCCGTGACGCAGCCTTCAGGTTCTGTGTTTTCCCTTTTTCCTTTGACTCAGTTTAGTTTACCAGGCTGTTGTACTTACACAACTTGAAAAGGACGTCTGTTAGCCACCCACCCCCAGATCTCATCGCTGCTTCAGTGGAGTTTTTGCAGTTGACTGCTATCCCATTTAGATTAATTGAACACATTGTATTCTTCACCCACAGTGATTGGTTTAATTTATTTGAGTTTCTTAAAGGGCTGGGATTTTCCTGTTTGCCCTTGCTGCATTGTTTTTTACTCATTTGGCTCCAATTATCTTTTACTATGGAAAGAAAACAAGAAGAAGCATTATTACAAGTCTCTCTAAGGCTGCCTCTTTCTAATAACATAATTTGTGAGTTATTTATTTATTTATTTACACGAAGAACCTTTCTTTATGATAAAGACATTCAGAATTAAATTACATTCCTCTAGTGGGGATGAGCAATATTAATTGCAGACACCTGTGTCCCTTCCTCTAAAAGACTTATGATTCTTAGCTAATAAACTTTGACATAATCAGCAAGGTATAAGTACCATATGTTGCCTTGTCGTGAGGGGAAGATCATCTGCTTGCTTTATTTGGTGAGGAAATACTTGCATATTAGCACCAAGACCTGGTATATTTTTTCAGCTATCTTTCAGCACTGAAATGTTCCTTTGGGAAGGAGATGAACTATTCTTCTAAATTATGGGCTTATGTCTTTACCTATCCAAAGAACAAGGAATGCAAAGAGAAACACAGTTGTGAAAACCATCTGAGACTTCAGAAGAATTTCCTAATCATGAGCTGCCCCCCTTTTACGACTTTTTGCCCTGCACATGATACCATAAAGTCTCTTGCTTCCTGTATCTATTAGACGAGTTTTGCTCATGAAAGACATCATATGTACCAAGTATATTGAATATGCTCAAGTCAATACTTAAATAGAACCATTTTACCTCTACAACATATTTACCATATCCAAAACAGTCAATTGTTTTTTTTTTTTTAAATCCCATTTTTGTATAATGATGTAGACTAGCAGTGAATAATCAGCTTACCCGTGATACTTGTTTTTATAATTTTTAAAGCCCTCTTTAAAATTAATTGAGGTGATTGCTAAAAATTGATGGCAATGCTTTCTACTATTTTGAAGAGGAAAATTCATGAAAACTGTAGTGTAACACCCCAAATAAGATTTATATACACTGGATTCCCCAGGGGACCAGAGGAGATGAATGATGTTTATTACAATGGCATGTTACACATGCTGCAACTTACATATTAATGTCAGACATTGAAATACAAATAGTAGCACTTGTTTAATGTCATCTCATATGTTGTCATTTAGTCTCATTGTGATTTGCTATGGATGCAGTAGTTTAAACAGGTACAAAAACAAAGCAAGCTGCACTTTCACTCCACCCTCTTCCAAAACAGATGAAACTAAAAAAGCAAAAACAAAAACCCAGCCTACTCAACCAACATGTTGGATGTGACCATGACTTTTTAGCTTTATTGCCTTACTCTGTTTTGCTTCCTTACCCAAATATGTAATATAGGTTTTTTACCAGGCTGTCTACAGCTACATAACAAAAGGACGTTGAAAAACTGGAAACTGTGCATCCCAAATTATTAGAGGGGTAAATTAGTTTTCTTATTGAAGAAAACAGTTTAGCATTTGGAGGATGTTTGTCTTGATCTTTAATACTGAAGAAAGGCAGTTAAAAAGTGACACAAGAGAGATACTATATGCAATTTTGCAATCTTAGTAAGTTGTCTAGAACCAAATTGGGCTGTATTGGGCTGTATGAAAGCATCTAAACACAATCGTGATAAAGAGATTACTTTTATGTTGTTGCTGCTGCTACACAATAGGCTATATAACACAATAGGCTATATAATAGGCTATATAATGGCGAACCTATGGCACACGTGCCACAGGTGGCACGCGGAGCCATATCTGAGGGCACGTGAGGCGTTGCCCTATGTCAGTTCCAGCGCGCATGTGCACGCTGGCCAGCTGATTTTCCGCCTTCCGGAGGGCAGGGGGAAAGCCGTTTTCGCCCTCCCCAGGCTTCAGGAAAGCCTCCAGAACCTGTGGATGGTGAAAAACGGACCCAACGGGCCTACCGGTAGTTCGGAAATGAACTTCCGGTAGGCCCATTGGGCTGTTTTTCGCCCTCCCCAGGCTTCAGGAAATCCTAACCATAACCCTTTTGGCACCTGAGCAAAAAAAGGTTCACCATCACTGCTATATAATGATGATTTCCTGTGATTGGTCAATTTTATATCAAACTTGCCTCTAGTTCTTAATCTGCAGTATGGAATGAAGTCAATCCAAAGTGCAGCAGATAAAGTAATATTCTTTACCATCTAAAGTGGAATCTGCTAACCAAGTAGGATATAGCAATAGCACTAAGATTTATATACCACTTCATAGTGCTTTACAGCCCTCTGTAAGTGGTTTACAGAATCAGCATATTGCCCCCAACAATCTGGGTCCTCATTTTATCAACCTCGGAAGGATGGAAGGCTGAATCAATCCTGAGTCAGTCAGTGTTAGATAGTGGGTAGAGATGACAGGAGACAGACTTCCAAAGCAGCTCTTTATTTCAGCTCTTGTATCAGCAACCAGCAAAGAGCAGTCTGACAGCTTGCCCTTTTATAGGGAGCTGTCAGACAGACCAGCCAATAGCGTTTGAGCTTTTTCCCGCTCAAACGCTGGACCTGGTTGGAACCATGTAACACAGTTTAAACAGTTAGAACATAACAGTCAGGATTGGACTTCTGGCAGTTGGCAGAAATAGCCTGCAATACTACATTTAACCACTGCGCCCCCACAGCTCTTATAATATTTTTACCTTAGAACATCTTCTTTCTTGTTTCATAGACAACATTTTTCGGGAGCCCAAAGACTGTCCATGAGAAAAGGTGCTTAAGTGATCATTTGCTTGCCTACTTTTTAAAAAATACAGTTCCTTTTCCATTCATACTTCCTGAGAGGGAGACCTGATTATGGTCGTTATAATTATTTGCTGTGCAAGTCATGCAACAGAATCTGTGGCTGACATTTACCCCCCCTTCCCATTATGTTTTTAGCACTGAAAAACATATGATGACTTTACATGTTACTGTTGAATTTCATTTCAACAATTTCATTATTAGTAACACTGGGAAATCTACGGTAGTACCCGAGGCAGCACACAGCTTTGAATACTACGCTAAAGTCTGTGTTCAAATGTACTGTTTCTTCTCCTGTGAAAGAGAAAAATGTCCAAATTTCATATAGTCACATTCTGTAGTTAAATTGAATGCAATAACCTTGCAACTTAGAAAGCGGTAGCATCAGCTTTATAAGATGGTATTTTTAGGGACTCATCCTGAATATAGAGACGGCCTTACAGAAGTACTAACATTATTTTCGCTCTCTGTCTTAGCGCCTAAAAAGCAATCTTTGAATGTAATGACCCTGTAATGTTTGTGACTTAGCTCCAGGTCTTATGAAGCATAAGGTGTCTGGTGGCATAAATACTTCCGTGCATGGCTCCCTGATCCAGGGGAAGATAAAGCCTGCAATTTCTTTTTCAAAGGGTTTCTGTCACGGTTGTTACCAAATTGATCATCTTAATGGGATATATCTGGAATGGATCCAAATTCTAATTTTGGAAATTGAATTGTTTTAGTGATTAAACAAAGTAACCAAGGGCATCACCCTATTAAATAAGGTATTTCATGCATGTGATTAATTGTAATCCCGATGTAAAACCCTTTGATTTAGAGATTAATGTTGATTCTTTGCTTTAAATTTACTGTCCATTTGTTTTGTTAATTAAAATTAAAGATAGAAGACAGATAGCTGTGGAACCTCTTCAGGATGTTGATGCCCACTTTATTAAATAGGACATTTTCCATTACTATGTTCAAAAATAATGGACTTGGTATAATTATATTAACCTTCATGGGCAATGGCGTCAATGAAAGAGAGAAGTTTGCACTAATTTCTTTTGTTTATAAAGCTCGTCACATTTCAGACTGTTCTACAGATCACAATAGATAGCTTTTTGTAATAGTTTTCTTCCTTCAAAACAAAGTCATTGTCTTTGAAAAATATCACTTTAGCAAAGAGGGTCATTCCTCTTTGCATAGCTCTGTTTGTAAGTTTTGTATAGCTATCTCACGGCACAACACTTCACAACAGCACCATATGCTCCATTTCATTGGCTTTATCCATCAAACATAAATTGGTCTCTTTTACAAAGTAATTGCACGAATGTATCTTAGGGTTATGAATTATGATGTTACATTCTGTCAGAGCATAAGGACTGCCTTCTCAGAGTTAGGACAAGGGTTTGGCAT
Organism: Thermophis baileyi; assembly: GCA_003457575.1. NCBI lineage: Eukaryota > Metazoa > Chordata > Lepidosauria > Squamata > Dipsadidae > Thermophis > Thermophis baileyi. The sequence continues at coordinate 4,775,288 of QLTV01000598.1, read as the reverse complement.
CATTGGGCATTTGTTTATGGCTTAAATATTGGCTGCAATACCAACCTGTACCTGGTGTTTCTCTGTATTGCTGTTGCTGTTCATTCATCTTGGTTGCCAATGCCAGGACAAGGAAAAAGAGTAATAATCTCAACATTTGTACACTTTTGAGAAGCAAGAAAATGGATTATAACAATAATAATGGTGGGTAAAAGATGACTGCATTTGCAAGAGCACTGAGAACATCTTTCCAAAAGCTTCCAAAACTAGGTCTAACATTAGATTAAATTAAAATTTTTAGTCTAGCACAACCTCCCACAATCTATTTGATTGTATAGACCAATTCTCAGAATTTTCCAGCCAGCATGTCCAATACTGAGAATTCTGAGATAAGGGAATCCCATTTATGAAAGAAATAGTTCTTAAAAATAATATAACTTATGGGAGTTACCTAAAGAGAAGAGCATGAATACAGAAAATGCAAACGTACAGTTACTTCAACTACCAAATGAAAATATGGGAGAAAAGTAAGCCTAAATCTTTTCTACATGGCATTAAAGGTATTATACATTTCAAATATGAGTGGGTATATATTCTGTAACATCACTCCCACCCATTCAAAGACTGTCATTTATTTGATATGTCTATCATTCCAGAATTACTAGAAATAATAAATTTAAACCATATTCATCTAAATTTCTAGGTGCTTATAGCCACATTTGTGTCTGACAAAACTGACTTAACACTATGCTTCTAGTAGTGATTAGTCAACAACATTCATTCCCTGTTGTTAATCACTAGTATCTAAGATAGAGAATATATTCTCTATGTTAATTTTGAATAGATACATACACAGCACTGATATATTTTTTTAAAAGAACTATTTAGGCTTTTTTTAAAAAAATGACTAGGTATGAATAATGGTAATGTAAAACAATATGAAATGCAAAATAATTCCAGGTATAATTGCCCAATGACTTGTCCTCTAATATTTCCATGATACTAATAAATGAATGTGAATATATAACAGTGTTGAGATATAACAGTGCTGGGATTACAGATCCGTATAATCCAAATTTGTTGAACTACTATTAAAAAAATTAAATGAATATTCATATTGAATGCACATATCCCACTAAACAGTAAAATGGTTTGTTTGGTTTACTTTTAATGCAACATAGAAAGACAGCTATTGTGGTTTACAAACCATAGTTTATGAGTTCGTTTTTTGTGAGAACCAGATTAGTATAATTTGTTTAATAAAACCAGGGCTTAATCGAATGTGTATATTTCAGTGTACAATATTTTAAGAAATGTTTGTTACATTATATTTTTTGTTATTTGCTGAACATACTAATCTTGATTCAGATTTAATTATATTTAGTATAGATAATAGAACTTAATAATAATATTGTAATTCAACATATATATGACAGAAAAGTTTAAGGTTATAGCTACTGTATATAAATGTCATTTTCTAGGTGATACATGATGATATGCTAATGAAGCACGAATTAAAAGCTTCTAGCATTTTATGATCTATTGAAGCTAATTGGAACCTCCCTATAAAATATGTAGTATCTATTTTTTCTTGATATCCTGGCTTTACTCAGAATTTATGAACATCAGGAATTTAGGGCTTAATATGTGGATGAGCAATGAAAGACAAGCAGGTAATGTGAACAAAAATCTTTCACCTCTGGGGAATTTTATAGTAACAACATAGCAAATGTATATCAATTTGATTTAGATTAGATTGGATGAGATTGGATAATGGGAAAAAATTGTACCCTTATATCAAGTGTTAATAATTTTGGTTTCATAGCCAGATTTTTACTTTTTTATTGATGATTTGGTCTGAGAAAGGTTGCTGGCATAATTGCATAGTATATTCAAGTCCACAGCATGGACCTTTACAGACTCAGTTCTTTATAGTCTCCTCTAACTAGCATTTCAGTTATTAGATTGCCTCTGATCATTCTTTTAATTTTCTTAAATATTTTTAAATTTTTTGCTGACAGGGGCCCCTATGGGGGAAAAATATCACTGGAAAGCTTGCTTTGGAAACCCATCTCATCCCTAGAACTGAATTTGATGAGAAAGAAATTCCTGGTGATTATACACTATTTATTATACTGGCCCTTGTTCCATGGCCGTTGGCTACTTGGCAACTGAACCAAAAATATGCTAAAATGATCCCTTATTTTCACTGGTAAATCATATATTTACTGTAAACTGCAAGCTATTTTTCATTCCAAGACAGTCATAAGAACCTATAAAAAATTAATAGGCTGTGTATTTGTCCTGTGCTAATACAGTATATGAGTTCCAACCCAGAGGCACTGGATTTGCTCTGTTACCTTTCCTCTTGTGTCAGATATGACAGAAGAAGAAAAAAGGGGCATAATGAAAGGGGAAAGAGAAGGGGTTCAGCACATGTGGGTTCCACTTACCTTCCCCACCAGTTTGCATCGCGATGTTTTGCTCGCGCGCAGGGGTGGGTTCCACTTACCTTCCCCACTGGTTCGCATCGCGACGTTTTGCTCGCGCGCGTTCCCTCGCACAATTTTGCTTCCGCACATGCTCAGTAGCTGTAATCAGCCCAAAACACAGCTGAGGAGCTGATCAGCTGTGCTTCAGGCGAAGGAATAAAGGTCAGTATAAACCCGGGGGCGGGCGGGAGGGCCCTTTTTCAAGCAGCAGGACAGGAAAAACCTTCCAAACAGTAAAAAAAAAATCGAAAAAATTCACAAAAAAAGAGATGGCGGTGCCCACGGACCGGCACTGGCCGATCCACTTCAGTGACGTCACAAGCGGGTTGCTACTGGTTCGGGCAATCCAGTCCGAACCAGGAGGAACCCACCCCTGGGACCTAGATTGTTGGGGGCAATATGCTGACTCTGTAAACCACTTAGAGAGGGCTATAAAAAGCACTGTGAAGTGGTATATAAGTCTAAGTGCTATTGCTATCATGTCTTTGTTAGACTACACACCCAGTTTCCACAACCATTCTTCATATGCTTTAGCTTGCAGGCCCCCTAATCATCTTTGTTCTTCTCTATTTTTCTGTAGTTTCTTTTTAAAAAGTTGTTTTTATCTTCTTAAAAATCTCTCTTTAATAAAAAATATTTTAAAAATGCTGAATATGTCAACAGCAGAGGGTATGACTACCAGTCAAAACTATTGTGGGACGTAATCTATGATAGGTATTCTTTTAAAGCATACAGTGGTACAATTGCATTTTCCTCTATTGAACTTGTAAAGAACTTATCAGATTTGGAGGAGAGCCGAAGACTAGATTCTTTCTACATGCCATTTTGCTAAGGAAGCCTTAAATAATTTTTCAAGACTGGGGGCTGTGCCCTATATCCTAGTACAGTGGTTCTCAACCTTTTCTTTCAGACCCCCTTTAAATACTTTGTGGCCAAGGCCATGGCCATGGGCCACCAAGACTTAAAATCATAACATTTCTTTACGGACCTTATGTGATGACATTACACTCACTAGGCAGGGGTGAAATCCAGCAGGTTCTGACAGGTTCTGGAGAACCGGTAGTGGAAATTTTGAGTAGTTCGGAGAACCGGTAGCAGAAATTTTGAGTAGTTCGGAGAACTGGCAAATACCACCTCTGGCTGGCCCCAGAGTGGGGTGGGAATGGAGATTTTGCAGTATCCTTCCCCTGGAGTGGGGTGGGAATGGAGACTTTGCAGTATCCTTCCCCTGCCATGCCCACCAAGCTACATCCACCAAGCCACACCATGCCCACCAAGCCACGCCCACAGAACCGGTAGTAAAAAAAATTGGATTTCACCACTGCCACTAGGGGTCCACAGACCACAGGTTGAGAACCACTGCCTAATATAAATAACACCTATTCCAGCCATACCGAAGTTTGAACAGCCAAATAAATGAAGAAACAAAATTCCCACAAATACACACATTCACCAAGACCAAAGATTAGGAGAGCAATCTATCTCTAAAAAACAAAGTTCTTTTCACCCAGACACATAGACATCCAAAGGCCATTTCCATTATAATATCAGAATATCTGGCCTTTTCCTCAGTTTCCATAGTTAAGAAAAGTCATTCTGGCATAGTGATCTAATTGTTGGACTATGACCCAGGTAACCACTCAAGTTCCAACAAATTTACTGACAAACAGAATCCAGAAATGCTACACAGCAAAAAGATAGTTCACTTTCAGACTTGCTTACACAGCATTAAAAAGCGACAGTTTGAGAGAATTAATATATCTGTTTTGTATATGTACCAAAAATCCATTATAAAGTCTGGGAACCATAAAAATAAAACTAATGTACTTTTTGTGGTTTCCTTCACTGTTTTCTATTAAATTATACTAAACAAACTGAAATTATAAAAAGAATACTCCATAGTTACGTCTTTATTGCTACATGTTTTAAGAAGAGTCTCTAAGGTGGAAACTTTGCTCGAGAAATTAATGCACAGCTTAGTAGAATTCTATGGCAGGAAGTTGTGGTCAGACCAGATGCTTATCTTCTGAATATTTTACATGATGGCCTATGGTTTCATGCAAATTATAAAAATTAACAGTGTGAGGAAGAGAATAAACTTATAATATGAAAAAGGAAAATAGCAATTATAAAAAGTTTATTTAAATTTCAATGTAGATTATTATAAAAAGTTATTTTGAACAATGTATTTTAAGATGACATTGATTTATCAATCATGGAACATATATAATTCATTCAGTGAATAGGGAAAAGAGTACTAGATAACAATTTCAAATATACAGTACATTAGCAATAGCAATAGCAGTTAGACTTATATATTGCTTCATAGTACTTTATAGCCTCTCTAAGCGGTTTACAGAGTCAGTGTATTGCTCCCAACAATCTAGGCCAGGGGTGTCAAATTCTATTTCATTGAGGGCTGCATCAGGGTTGTGTTTGATCTTGGGGGTGTGGGGTGTATGTGGCCGGGGTGGGCGTGGCCAGCTTGACATGACTCATGTTGGGGGCACCTGTGGTGGCCCGAGCGCTCTGCTAGCAAAAATGGGTTCCTGAGCTCTGTTTTCGGCTGCGACGGCCTCCTGCAACCCTCTGCCAGTGAAAACAGAGCCCTTGCGAGCTCCATTTTTGCTGGCAGAGGCACTGCAGGCCGGTCCTTTGCTGTTTCCAGGGCGGCCCCACTGGCCAGATCTAAGCACCCCGCGGGCCAGATCTGGCCCCTGGGCCTTGAGTTTGACACCCCTGATCTAGGCCCTCATTTTACCAACCATGGAAGGATGGAAGGCTGATTGAACCTTGAGCTAAATTAGCTTGCAATACTGCATTCTAACCACTGTGCCACCATAGCTCCATTACATTAAATTAAAAGCAATGAACTAGAAAACCTATGCAAGTCAATTCATTTCTTGATCAGTTTCCTCCATCCCACCCCCAAAGCTAAATATAAATGATACATGCCTACCTAACACATTATTCTCTTTCAGGGTAAACAGTATTATGCAAAGTACGAAAATAAGTAATAAAAAATGGTGCATATAAGTGCTAATAAAAGAAAATCTAACTAAATTTAGTTTACAACAGTATCATTGACTAAACATTTCTCACGTTGCTCCAGTTTTTCATCATTTCGCCATTTACATAATTTGTAAGGGAACACACACACACACACACACACACACACACACACACACACACACACTCACCCATCCTATATTCTCTCCTTAATTCTCTTTGCAATTTTTAAAAATTCATCCACATAGGCCCATTTAAATGGCTATAACAGTTTATATTTGTAAGCATGAGTAGGTTCTGTTAAGATAAAAATAATCTATTTAATAGAAGGAAATAATGTTTAGTATTAAAAAAAGATTTTTAAAGATGCTTTCAGTACAGCGACCACTCCTTTAGCCTTAGGCCAAGTTTCACCTGTGACTGAAATGTGAAGGAATAAATTCCCAAAAAGATATTTGAAATATATTCAAATAATAATGTTGAGATAATATGCTATTTTTACTAAACAAACTGGAAAAACTATAGTTTGTTTCATATTGATGTGAAGGTATGTAAAACAGATTTATGAACAGCATGTAGTTTCTCAAAATGAGAAATATTAGAATAAACTAAAAATGGAATTTTCATTTATCCAGAACTTAGGTAGTTTATACAAGGTGATCTAAGTGCTTAGAAATGTATTTATTCTTTGCTAAATCTGTCAGTCTTTAAAGTGTGAAGAGGTTTGAAGCTTTGTTGTTGCAAGCAACTACTGCAAAATAACTATGCCTCTGTAGTTCATAATCCTCTGAATCCCCATCACCCATCATATGAAGCTGTTATATAAAGAATCAGTTATTCAAAACATGCAAATAGTCAGGGGCATCACTAGTTCCTAGAGAAAAAAAGAACAGATCTATGAATCTGACTTCTGGACAGGTGCAGAAGATTAATACCCTTGTGTCTCAGGTTGCTCACTAGAATACTCTATTATTTATTGATTGCATTCACAGGGTACCAAATTGTTAACAATAAAAGCTAATCAGATAATGACAACTTCCTCTGTCATATAGATTGTTCTCCCTCTAGCTGCATATATTGTCTTCGAGAATCATACAACTATACTTGTGCTGAAAACATTTGAAAGTGCATGTTTTATTTCAATTATAACTTGATGATGCTATCAGGATGCTAAAAGGCTAATGCTGTGGGAAAATGACAATTGTGCAGTACATAAACAAAACAATTCCTGCTTGGTTCCTAAACAGGCAACTATCTAATAAAGCTGTGCAGTGATCCATATTTAAAGGCAAAAAGATGATTTAGAGTATGTTGGGGCCCTGATATTGCACCTGTCATCACCTCCTTAAATAAAAAAATGCATGATGGCATCCATGTGAGATAAGAAAAGACATAGCTTCATCAAGGAGTTCCCTGAATGCTCCAAATCAACTTTTCCTTTAAATCCAAATAACTACACAGTCCTATTTGCTAATCCTACCTTACTAAGCAAGTTGACATTAGCACATCAAAAGTCCAAGTAAATGCTTGTTATGTTCTCCCTCAGGAAGAAAGGAGACAGCTTTACACTGGCTTTCCAGGTACAAAAAACAGAGCAGGTATGCTAAATAAACTTTACTTAGCATTCAACAAATGATTTTTAAGTTTCGAAACAAGGCTCATTATTTTGGTTGAATTACTTTGGAACAAAAGTATCTCCTACTTTGTCAACCTCTTTATGTAGGACATGCAGACTTCCCTAAATTCCAGATGGGTTGGACTACTGGCTAACTATTCCTTATCTGGCAGATCAGATTGCAGAAACAGTGACACATATTAGATAAGGTAGATGTAACTATCATTAGTAGTTACCATTAGTAGTTTACCATTGTAAAATGGTATTCTGGTTAATTACTGTATAGAGAAAGCAAATAATCATTTTTTGTTTCTTAACTTTCTGTCATTGAAGTAATACTTTTGGATGGATTGTATATATAATTTTATTGTCTTTCTTCTCTGGTTTGTTTAGCATTAAAACTAAATGGACAACATTGTCTCTATTTCAGTGAGTTCATTTGTACCATATTTTCTGTTAATAAATGAACTAATTAGAAATAACTCATAGATATTTAAAAGTCAGTATAATTTATGATATTTAAATGAGAACTGGATGCAATAATATGCTTGCATGCACATGTACAAAATGCTCACCTTTGACTTACTAGTCAGAATCTTTGAGTTTTTTAAAATCTCCTTAGCATGAGATAATAAAAATATTTTATTAATGTACTCTCAATGACAGTGGGAAAAGGTTATGAACCCTGTCATATGGTTAATGACCTCAATAGATTCCAGCAAGTTATTTAACTAACCGTTTATTCATTCTAATTTATTGTCCAATTAATGAAAGCTGAAGCACATTTATGGGACTCAAAAAAGTCTAGAAAAAAAGACATACATTGTGAGTAGGTTTAAGAGAGCATGACTTATCAGACTATCTGTTTAGCTCTATTTAGGGATTGGGTTTCTGTCCCAACATTTAAGAACTGTGCCTGTGAAATGACATTCCTTTGTTTGTCCCAGTTACAGATTAGTTCCGTCTTTCAATTTACAAAGAAGCAGAACCAGAAATAATATTAACAGTCACCAAGAAGTAATTATATCAGAGTTTGTTTTTTCTTGAGTTTTGCTACAGCTATTTAATCTATTTAAGAACATATGAAGAAGTTTGATAGGGACAACCAATGCCTATTAGTTCAGCATTATATTTTTCTCAGTGGCCCACCAAATGCCAATAGAGGTTTTTCAAGAGGACACAGTATTAACAGGTACAAATGCTATTTTGAAGTCATTCACTGAATTAATATCAAGATAAATTGAGAGGATGAGGTATCCAAACTTCTCCAGAGAAAGGAAATGTTTTTAAATAAGTTCTCAAAGGCAGAACTTTGCTGTAGCTCTAAGACAAAACCCAATGGGATGACTTCCTCGTTAGCGTTTCCCATGGAATTTAACTTTAGAAGTCACAGCATACACTGGAGAATTGATTGCACAATGGAAAAAAGAACATTTTGCAAAAATATTTTATGCAAAAACTCCATTTCACCCATGAAAATTTTTCGAAAATTCTCTTTTCCTTTGAAAGAGTGAGCTTAAACATGGCTGTGGAGGCCAGGTTCATATTCAACTTCAGTTTTGGAACTCACTACTAACTTGTACCAGGAGGTATATTACAGCTTAGTCTGCCTCACAGGACAGCTGAAGTAATGACAAAATCAGAAGAAAGAATGCTATGCACAATGACTTATTTGTCTTTGATCTTTCACCATTCAACTTTACTGGATAGTTCTAGCATTATGATGCAATGAAGGGAAAAAAAGTAGTCATGTGGATCTACAAAGGGAAAAAATATCGCTGTTGGATAATATCTTTATTAAAATCAGCTAAAACATAAAAGCATGTCGAGTTCTCTACAATTCTTCCACAATTCTTCATCAATTAAAATGTAACAGAAACCTATGGGAAAAAAGCAGAAAATAACCCCAAATTAGATTATATATTATAGCCATGTTGTTCAGTTCAGTCCCAGGAACATGTTCACACACTAAATTAATTTCTCAGCACTGGTTTCATTTATTACTGTATTCTTACACAATTTAAAATGCTTTTCCCTTGCCGACTACCAGTTTGCCTGGCTTCAAAAGAGAACATCATTGGGATCAATGGCTGTTAGCCTTGATGGCAGGGTGGCTATTTCTGAAGGCTATCCACATGAAGACTTTTTTTTAATAGTTGGTTGGCCACTATGAGAACAGATTGCTGACTATGTGCCAGGAGTCTAATCCAATAGAGACTGCTTATGCTTTTATATTCCATCTCTAAAATGTTAGACTTCATTCTTTGTCCATATAATGTTTTAAATATAGTTTTATATTATAGTTTTAAATATTTCTTCATATTCTCCCCTTATGGAGATGTCTTCTAAGAAGAGAAAAAAAGAGAAAAAAAGACATAACACGCAATTCTTTTTTCAATGGAGAATTTTTCAGGTGTTCTCTAAATTTTCTTTCTATTTTCCTGCTCTAGAAATGTTATGTCTAGAATACACACATTAATTCAAGTGGGGTTCTAAGGTATTTTTTAATGAAGGTATTATAATGCTGAATCCCCTTTCCCCAACCTTTCACCCCCACGCCTAATGATGACCCCTAGCAGGAAATGTGCTTTTGTCACAGTCACTGTATTCAACCATTTTATTGAATGATTTATCATGCCTCCGCATTGCTTTTCTATTTGGCCATTGTCAGCTAGGTGTCTATCAGCTGAATGAAGTTAAGCTTTCTCCAAACATATACCATTTCACATTTGCCTATGCTGAACAGCACTTGCCATATTTTACCCATTCATCTTATTTGCATACTCCATCTTTTTTTAAATACTCTTTTTATTGCAGCAAAATGGTTTGAATAGTAAAGGCAGCTTGGTACACTCCAAAGTACTGAATTGAACAACTTATCCAATGCTGCTTTTATTAATGATGTTGGACCTGCTGTCACATATTTCCTTGCTATAATATTGAGGCTACTCTATGGAACTGCATTAAGTTTGTCCTTCACATGTTGCATTCAAATGGGCATTCTGTAAATACAGCCACTTTCAGAAATAGTAAAGTAGGAAACATCGTTTTACCCAGAAATTAATACAATTGTCAATTATTATATTATTGATCTACTTTCTTAACCTCATTCTTCCCCATTGCACTCTCAGAGCTAGAGTGTAGCTCAGAGATTTAAAGTGCACTGGTTGTCCATTTTATTTATGGTAAGGTTAATTGTCTAATTTGTTAGAAACAAAAAGATACAATTAGCACAGCACTTTGATATTTTACTTCCAATGACTGAAAGATGATTACCTTGGAAAAATAATAAAGCCCAAATCTTAGTAAGGATCTAAATTATACTTGTTGAGTTGTGAAGAAAGGCAAATTCATTTAATCCCTATTTGCATGTGCCAATTAGCTAAGTATTAATCAATCTTCTATATAAATGGAAATGAAGGTACTAAGCTCTTTTTTTGTGAGATAATGTTTTCTCATTAACACAAGTACAACCTCCTAACACTTTTTATGTTGAAAAAAAAAGCCTTTTCTGCACTAAAAAAACAACCACAACATGAAACCACAGTCATTTATGAGCATTTTATTGTTTCGCTTCACTATCACCAACCAGAGATGGACTTACCAAATATTGATTCTCACTATGACAAGACTATTAGTCCACCATCACCACCTCCTCCTTTTAAAAAAAATAACCCTTCTCTTTTCTTCTCCATACACAACCACAATTTCCCATCATATGCATCTTAGCTGATCCCAAAAGTCAGCATGAGATATTTTTAATCTGATATTTTTATTTAGTTCCTACTATATTCCTCTTTAAAACACTTTTTAAAGGAAAATTTAAAAAGTGTTTTAAGGAAAATGCTTTTTTAAATACAAAATAAATCATAATACTGATTTTTGCACTCATTTTTCGCTCTTAATGGAATGCGCATAAGGAATGCACACTTTACAATGTGTAGCTAAACTGTCAGACAATAAAGAACATTCAGTTACAATTGTCCCTGTTGTGTAGAGAAGGATTTGTCAATATATTTTAATTGTAAATAAAGAAATTTATTGAAAGTTTCTAAAGGAAAGTCTGATTTGTGAAAAAATAACATCAGAACAATGGAGAGTCTTGATTACATATATCTGTTTTTTTTAAAAATGAAAAAAAACCATCATTTTTCGTTCTAGTGACTTAATTCTACAAGCCTTGCTTATAGTAAATGTAAGAGGGGGGGAAACTAGTTTGAATGGAAAATATTTATACGTTGTTTTATCACTTGCACAATTAAGAAAACATAATTGTACACTTTTGCAGACAGTACATATGCTAGCTGAGCACTTGCTCCTAGCTGACAAAATGAGACATACAGCCACCTCAGAGACTGAGACAAGACAAATGTAGTGGGAATGAAATAGGATGGGAGCCAAACCCCTCTAGCAGCTTCTACCCCCCTCCACACCATCAATAAGCTTTTGACACAGGGAAATGTCAAGAAAAGTTGCTGAAAGCTAACTTATACATTTCATAGATGGAGCGTAAGGAAACGGTTTGTAAAAAGGCTCAAATGAATGTTATCCTTGCTATCTTTTAATGTTAGAAAACTAATTAACATTTCATCGCATGAAACTAGAGTGCTGTAAACAGAAGAATAAATCTCAACCTACCAGTAATGGTAAGCACTCTATCTGAGTCCTTTTCCTTTCTCAGCTATTGAATGCTCCAGCGGAAAATGAATGGCGGTGGTTATATCTGAACAAATGGTTTGCTATTTGCTTGCTGGCTTTACACCAGCTACAGATCCCCTTCACAAAGATTATTCATATTTAAAATATTAAAGCATTACACTGCGCATTTAATAAATATTTTTATTACAAACTCCCTGAGAGATGCAATATATTTTAAGTCTCCCAGGATTTGTAGGTAAAGTCAGCATTGCAGATGAGGTCTTTAATGCATGCACATTTGTAACTAATGGCCATAGTTTTGGCATCAGGCACTAAATCTACTTTATTGTGGTCAGTAAAGTTGGTCTGGAAGGCAAAATTGAAATAATTGCTTCTACCTGTTTATTATGAAAGCTACCAAATGGAAGTTACAGGGCTGCAAATAATATTGGCTAGCTTTAGCCTATGAGATCTCCCTACACCAATATGCCAGGAGCGATACTACATTTACAGACAGAAAATGGAACTGTCCTGGTTTATTCCTGAAATTATACATGATGTTGATTCTGACTTTGGATATAGTATGCTACAGTTGAGATTTGCATTGGTGAAAAATATAAGCAAATTTTAACTTCTATGCAGGCTTGCACACAAATTGGACCAATGGCACTACTGACTGACCAATTGGGTGAAGGGCTATAATTAATTTAAGCAAATCTATGTGTCCTGTCTCAGGCACACACTCACAAACACACAGTTGAAAATTTTACTGAGATGTTTGTGAAACAAATAAAGGAAATGTGAGCACAAACACACATACAACAAAAATTGAGAAATCATCTCCCCCAAAGCCCAGCAAGCTTGTCTTAAGAGGTTTCCAGATCCAATCTTTTCTTATTTTACAAAATTGTATTGTGTAGGAGCGTAGAAGTGAAGTATAATAGTTAAATATACAGTATATAAATGAGAAAAATTCCATTTCAAATCTTCCTTAAGCTCTGAACTCATCTTGAGCTTCAATTTATTCTAAAATGGTGGTATAAAACTAAAATCGCTTTAACTGGCAATTAAGTGCCTCAGAGCCAAAATGGGAGAAATACTCATATTACATTTATTTTGAAGATTGGAGTATTTCAAAAGAGAGGTAAATAAACCAAAGGATTTTCTGCTGAATTTCATTGATTCAGAATGTTGCAGTCTGTCCAAAATTCTCTGGTTCTTCCACAATTGCAATTCTTTGGAAATCAACCTGTAACTACCGTGTTTCCCTGAAAATAAGACGGGTCTTATTTTCTATTGACCCCCGAAATAAACACTTGGCCTTATTTTTGGGGAGGTCTTATTTTTTTTGAGGTGCAGGAGGCAGCGAGTGCGACCACCTCATGGCTGCTCGGCCCCTTAACCGTGGCCCGCATATCAGCTGATCCAGCGAGGGCTGGAAGTTCTGTCTCTCCAGGCACCTGGAGATATTTCTGGCACACTCTTGCCAGCCCTAGCCCTGTCGACCTGGGACTTGGGGGAGGGGGACCAGCACCGGAGCGCCGAGCAGTGGCCATGCAGGCTCTGTCTGCGCAGCCATGAAGCGGGATCCGTGTGTCCGGTTCTTGCCTGCAGCATTGCCGTCCAGGATCGGGTCAGAGCCTCTGCCGCTGCTGCTGCCGGCCGAGATCAGCAGGCCAGATTCAGTGAGCTGGATGCACTGCTGCCGCCTGGGAGGAAAAGATGGAGAGGAGGTGCTGCATGAGAGTCCATTTCTCATGTTCTTCTCCTCCCGGGCGGTGGCGGAATGTTCAGCTCACCGAATCTGGCCTGCTGATCTCGGCCGGTGAGGGGGAGAGAGAGAGAGAGAGGGATGAATGAGCGACTGAGTTTGTGCCTGTCAGTTGCTTCCAGCACCAGAGAGGGTGGAGAAGGGAAGCAGCCAGGTTGCTGTTGCCTTTCATTGGGGCACGTGGAGCGAGATGGGGCTCCTCTTGCCGTCTCTTCTCCCCCCTTCGTCGGACATAGCAGGGCTTCCTGCCCCTTGCTTAGCCACCCATCCCCTTTATTGAGGGGAGTGGAATGTGGGGAGGGATTGGGGCAGGGCGGCGGCGGCGCGTTCAGCTCACCAAATCTGGCCTGCTGATCTCGGCCGGCGAGGGGGAGAGAGAGAGGGATGAATGAGCGACTGAGTGTGTGCCTGTCAGTTGGCTTCCAGCGCCAGAGAGGGTGGGGAAGGGAAGCAGCCAGGCTGCTGTTGCCTTTCATTGGTGCGCATGGAGCGAGATGGGGCTCCTCTTGCTGTCTCTTCTCCCTCCTCACCGGGCATGGCAGCACTGTTCCCTCTAAGCTGCGCGGCTGCGTGGCCGCGCACGTGGTAAGAAAGCGCTGCGCGGCAGTTTCAAACTGCCGTGCAGTGATTTCAAAGTCACGAGTCTTAGACTTCTGTTTCTGAAAGGGGTTTGCGTTTGCCGAAGAGTCTTGCAGAGCCGGGGCTGAAAACGACAGCGTTGATTAAGAAGCGGGCTGGGAGTGGAAGTCGAGACCATTTCTCCGGGAGACAGTTCGGATCTACAGTTTTTTACTTCCCTTTGTGACTTTCGGGGTTGGAAAAGAGTTTGCGGAGGTAGGAAGGGGGGGAATTGTAGCCCGAGGGAGCCGGAGAGGAGGCGCGCTAGCGCTCCAGCCGCTGCTGCCACTTCTCTGCAACTGCTGCAGGGGAAAAGGTGGTTATTTGTGGGGGAAGTGTGTGTATGTCGTATGTGTGTGAGAGAGAATGTAAAAAAATGAAGATATCGGAGGAGAGCTGGAATCCAGTATTTGGGACAGGAAGCCGAATTTGAGATTTTTATCCCGCGAGAGGGTGTGCTTGCTACACAGCAAAGGTGATGGACCAACATCAGTCCTGGTGTAAGGGAAGAGCAAATAGACTTCTCCATTGGGCCAACCTAAACAAAATGTTGAATTAAGAATAGCTGTCTGAATGGTGTAGCACCTCCCCGTGTATTCATGAATTTTTATATACTCTGTCCCTCACCTATGTTTCCTTTGCCATAATCTGTGCTGCCAGATTAGTTGCTAGTTTCCTAATGGTAAATTACCACATAGATGAAACCAGGGCATGGTTTGCCTGTTTTATAAATTAGCATGTTGTATGCATCTATATCATGATTCATGGCTTAGTGTGTTATGAATATAACCAACGAAGTTTTTTAAATAAATTATTTTAGTTTAACATACTACTTGTTATAAAAAAAATAGACTAGACTCACAGAGATCACACAAGAAAAATACTGTTCAACTTATACAACCTGCCTATAGATTTATGTTACTGTATTATAACTTCTAGTTATGTTCCTTAACTCATTATCTTAGTATTCCAAAGACTTTCCATGTTATAACAATTTATTGTGGGAAATGCACAGAATAGCTAACTAGTTCAGACAGTGAGAACAATTAATCAATAGAACAACCTGTGGGAACTCCAATGTTGGAGGTTTTAAAGAACAGCCATTTATGCTGCCATATAGTGTCTCCTGCTTGGTCAGGGGGTTGGACTAGAAGACCTCTAAGGTCCCTTCCAACTCTGTTATTCTGTAGTTTGAGAACTACAGCAGTAGTAACCACTTAGTCTTACAGAAATTTGTGAATGTTCATGAAAGTTTACTATTTTATCATCACAAAATCTCTTCAGATATTTGAGACAAAATAATTCAAAACTCTAGATTAAAATAAAAAACTA
>QLTV01000598.1:4741802-4759334 GCA_003457575.1 Thermophis baileyi | reverse complement strand
TTTTTTCAGAGATTAATTAATACCGGTACTTATCTTTTCTTTCAAAATTGGAGCCTACTGTATCATCTCTTTCTCTCTCCATATATTTGTACTTCGTTTTTAAAACCAAGTTTTAATTGGTTTTTATTTATAATTACAGTTTCCAAGTTATTTTTAATGTCACAGTGTTTATTTGCGTATTTGCTGTAAAGAACTGATGTTGAAACGTAAAGCTAATGATAAGACTGGAATAAACGTTGTTACGAAGAAAAAGTGCAGCTTGAAGTTTAAACCAGAATGGTTGAGAGAGTTAGTAGAGACTAAACTGCCGACTTCTTCTAAAAAACAGTTAACAAAACTGGGCAACATCTTAACTTATCATGAAAGTAGTGACGACGTTATTTGCAAGATATGCCAAGAAGCTTGTGCAGGCGGCGAATTCACCACTGGAAAACGATGGAACGATTGGAAAATCGACTATTTGAAGCGTCATATCAAGCAGAAGATTCACCTGGATTCGGTCACTAAACTACAATGACAGAAATCTGGAGGGCTGCAGAGGCTACTGACTGAAAGTGCAGAAGACAGAGCAAACAGAAAAGAAGTTTCACTGCGAAGAAATGCCAATGCTGATGAAGTCAAAGTTTTGATTGATAATGTGTTGCTGGCCATAAACATGAATGTGTCGATATTATCAGTCAAAGACATACATGACCACATAGGCAAGTATGTGTCCATTCCGGAGAGCTGGCGCAGCAAGAATTATGGCTTTGAGTTCGTGGAGTGCATCAACGCAGTTGTTCAGAAAGAAGTCATGCGTGATCTATGTAATGCCAGTTGTCATACTCTTATTGCCGATGAAAGCACCAATGTATCACTCACCAAAATGTTGATTTTGTATGCAAAATTCCGCCCGTGTAATGCCACGATTTATAAGACCGTGTTTATAGGAATTTTACAGTTGCCAACGTGCAACAGCACAGCAATCACAGCAGCCATAAAAGAGTTCTATGCTACGAACAACATCGACATTCAAAAGATGGTCATGTTTACGTCAGACGGTGCATCTCTGATGCTGGGTAAGAATAATGGTGTGGCTGCTCAGCTTCGTCGAGATGTACCCAATTTGCTTGAACAGCACTGTGTGGCACATCGAGAAGACCTGGGGATTGATGACGCGTGTAAGCACGTCTCACTGATGAAGGACATAGAGACTTTACTACGAACTGTCTACACTCTGTTCTGCCGCTCTTCTGTGAAGAAAACGGCATTTGCAGAACTAGCAGAAGTTCTCGAGTGTGAATCGGTAGCCTTCAGACCATTGAATGAAGTACGATGGCTTTCCAGACATTTTGCATTGTGAGCATTGATCAGAAACATTACAGTTTTGGTTGAGTACTGTAAAGAGCAAGCAGATACACACAGTGACCCAGTCTGCAAATATTGTTACAGAAAGTTGAAGGATCCACAGGTTCGTGCTGCATTGATTGTGTTTGACGACGTTGTTCGCGAATTAGCCGAGTTGAACAAGCTGTTGCAAAGAAGCAACCTGACACCAATCGAAGCCGCTCAGTTTGTGAAGGCCAGAATAGCCAAGCTTCGCCTGCAGTATTTAGGCGAAACGGCTTACTGGAATGATGAAGCTCGCGAATATATGCAGAGCAACCCAGACATTGACATGGCTCCCATACTCGGATTTATTGAACGTTTGTGCTTGCATCTTGACAGTCGTTTTACAGACAACGAGCTGACAGATTGGAATATATTCGAAACTGCTGCTCTGTCGAATGTGATCTCTTTTAATTTTGGGGAAACTGAGATTGCAACTCTGGTTGGAAAATACCAGCATTTCTTTGACAGTTTGGATGAAGTCAGCATCACATCAGCTGTACAGTCACAATATCGTGACTTCAGATTTCTGATGTCAGAGAAATTCAAGTCTGGATTAATTAAATCATTAAAAGATGTAGTTCAGTTTGTACTAAGAGAGCAACAGTTTGGATTGCTGTCACGTCTGCTGGCTATTTGCGCAACATTCCAAGCATCAAGCGCCGATTGCGAGCGAGGTTTCAGCCTGATGAATGCCATCAAGACCAAAGCTCGCAATCGGCTGCAAACTGAGCACTTGGATATGCTGATGCGAATCCGATCTTACCAGACTTCAGCGGCGCAGATTGATCTCGACAAAGTGTACTTGGAATGGTCATTAAAGAAAGACAGACGTGAGAAACTGTAAGATGAGACAGACTTTCAGTGACTAACAGTGTACATTACCGTAAACACTATACAAGTATTTTAATATTGCAGACTTGCAGTATTATAAGTGATACTGATATATAACACTTTTAATTAAGCGGGTACATTGAATAAACATAACTTTGAGTTTCAAATAACACTGATTTCGTTGTTTTCTTGGGTGACATCTGTGAAAAAAATTCAGGTGCTCAGCAATGTTCCCTTTAACAGTAGAAAACGCCGCGCGGCAGTTAGAAACTGCCATGCGGCGCTCTCTTTTTATGTGCACGGCCGCACAGGTGCACAGCCTCTGCCATTAGAAAATGCCGCGCGGAAGTTGGAAACTATTGCGCGGCGTTCTCTCATTACGTGCACGGCCGCGCTGCCGCGCACCTTAGAGGGAACGTTGGTACTCAGGCATGAAAATGTGCCACTCAAACACTATACTTTTCCGCACACACTGAAAAAAAATTAGAGGGAACATTGCATGGCAGGGCTTCCTGCCTCTCGCTTAGCCACTCGCCCCCTTTATCACGGGGGGTGGCAGGTGGGGATGGGGTGGGAGAGAAAGGGTATTCCCAACTCCCGGACCAACTGGCTTCTTCCCAGTAGCTCTTTCTCTGCCTTTCAGCATCGGCCGTCAAAAATGAGGATTTTCTGGGCAGAATAGCTTGCCCCACCCACCACCACCCAGGTGCTCTCACTTCCTCCAAGCCTTTCTTTGCCTACCGGTACTTGATTTCCAGCTCCGTCGCGTTTCTTGCTGTTGTGTGCAGGGAAACAAGTTTGTGGGACTACCGTAAAAAAAGTTCAATCAATTAATTCCAACTTCTTGCGAGAAGTTTTTTTTATAACCTTTCTTTTCTCTTACAGATACACAGCATATCAAATTTTTTCAGTAGTTCATGAACTTTGCCATTTATTTTTCTTTGCAAATGTCTGAAGCAACTGAGCTTTCATTCATATGATGAAATGTGTGTTCCATCCCATATGAACTTCAATGCCACAATGCAAGAGCAAAAGGGTGAGGTTTTATATGGCAACATTGTGGTGTACTTTTCATGATTTGATTCCCTTGCAAACATCCATGTCATCTTACATTCCAAACATAATCTGTCATGTGCCATGGACATCACCAGATACTGACTTCCTGCCCATCATTGACAAACTGAGATTTTCACATTATACTTTCTAATAATACAGTTAATAGTTCTCATGTTACATACAGCATTTCCTTTTTATGGTAAAAATGGTACTAATCATTTTAAACACACTTCAGCCAACATACAACAATCACAATAAAAACACAGATTTATCCCAGGCATGTTCAGGCTATTTTATGCAAGCTTGTCTTTAATCTGGTGAATTCCCTGTTAATTAACATACTGTTCATATTCCACTAACTAGGAGCTATATGTTACCTACTGATATATAGGATAGAGGAGGAAGTGGTGCTGTCAAGCTTAAGAGAAATCAGGAGATCCAGGCAATTCAAATGGGTATAAAGATTTATTGTAAGCGTAAGCTCTCTACAAGAATCTGAACTACTAACAATACAAAGCAATTTGGAGGTAGATAAGAAATTCATGGTGGGCTGAACTTAGATCTCTTGTGGGTGCAAAGGGACTCATGATGTGTCTGACCCAGTAGTGAAATCAATTTTTTTTACTACTGGTTCTGTGGGCATGGCTTGGTGGGTGTGGTGTGGTTTGGTGGGTGTGGCTTGGTGGGCATGGCAGGGGAAGGATACTGCAAAATCTCCATTCCCTCCCCACTCCTGGGGGAAGGATATTGCAAGATCTCCATTCCCATCCCACTCTGGGGCCAGCCAGAGGGGGTATTTGCCGGTTCTCCGAACTACTCAAAATTTCCGCTACCAGTTCTCCAGAACCTGTCAGAACCTTCTGGATTTCACCCCTGGTCGGACCCCTCCCTCTGGCTCCCTCTGGTTATCTCCTACAGGTGCATTTTTCAAAGCTGAATTTTTTTAAAAAAATAAAAAGATCTTTTTCAATCCAAAAAGGAGAATAATGAAGAGAAAAATAACTTCATTAAGTCTGAGAACAGATAACATTCCTCATATGTATGATATGTGGAGCCTCTTCTCTCCTAAAGCATAAAAGCCTCTTAAAATAACTATGCTTAAATCCAGGACCAGAAGTCAATATTTTCAAAATTCATTTGCTATTACAAAATGTCATGAAACCACAATATTCTTGTAGCATACAAAAAGGTATCTTTCAGTGATATCACTTCCTCTGCACTTTTTCGGGAAGCATTTCTTGAATCTAATCCATACATTTAAAAAGTTGTCACTAAGGATGGGTAGGGGTACAGCAGATCTCTTGCTTAAGCTAACTGACTAAAAAGATTAGTTTGAAACTATGCATACTTTTGCCAGAATATATCAGTGTCATATTATGCAAGAGAGAGCTACACATACTATATCTGCATACGAATATGCACATACTATTGCATACTAAAGTTTAAGCAGTGTGTTTTAATGCATTCCCAAATGAACAGAAGCTGACACATCCTATATACAGTATGGTACCGTGTTTCCCCGAAAATAAGACCCTGTCTTATATTTTTTTGAACCCTGAAATAAGCACTTGGCCTTATTGCCATGCACTCAAAAGCCCGATTGGGCTTATTAGCCGGGGATGTCTTATTTTGGGAGAAACAGGGTACTAAGCTGAACAAGATGACTTTTTGCAAATTTCAGTGTGTGCTTATTATTTTGGTGCAGTTGTTTACAGATTCAAAATAAGGAAATAGTGAATATGACACAGGCAGAAGATCAATGTTATATTATTGTTGGGTAGACGTTTGTACCACCACAATATGCAATGAACTGTATGCTCTGTTATGTAGACCTGACCAATTTTCAGGCAGTGCTACAAGATTGTTTTTTTTCCAAGCAAAATAATCTGAAACACACATTTAAGACTACTATTGTTGTGGCCTGGCAGTATCCCGTGCAGTTGATCATGGATCCCGAGGACGATCAGGTGGTTTCTGTACCTCCTGAGGAGCCCATCAGGGCCGAAGAAGAGGAGGAGCCTCTTCTTCTCAATGCTTGGGCACGCAGGGCTGCTAGAAGACAAGAGTGGCTACTCAAGAGGAGGTCTCCTCGAGAGTAGAGCTGCAGGCTAAGTGGCCACACCCTTAGACTATTTAAGCCCTGATCATGCTTAGCCTCGTTGCAGGAAGCAATGTTTAGTATTACTCTTGATCTTTGTGACTCCAGTCTGCTCTGTTCTTGTTCCAGTACGAGTCTTGTTTCCTGCATTCCTAGCTCTGGGAGTATTGCCAGATACAGTAAGACCTGCTCATTATCTCTTGGACTCCAGCCAGCTGTTAAGACTGTATATTAACAGCGGGGGTTTGAAAAAGACTCTTCTGCCTTTATTTTGTTTTCAACGACTCCTAAGAAGTTATTAGGAGACGTTTATTATTAGTAAACGAACAGTGTTTTGCAGTTTGTGTGTGCGTATTATTGGTGGCTCATCGCTGGGGCAGAACAACTATCACACACTTAGAGAAAAGAAAGATATAGCTGTTGGAATAGCCTTTGCAATCTTCAAATCTGAATATTACTGAAAATCTCTGGCTATCTCAAACATGCAATGTACATGTAATAGATGTAAGAAAACTCCTGAGCTGGAAGAATACTTCAAGGAAGAATGGGAAAAAGAAATGAAAAAAAAAGAATGGAGTCTCTTAGCTTGTTTCAGAAAATTTTTGGAAGCTGTTATTTTTGCCAGAGGAGAAGTTGACTGGAAGACTATTTAATTTTTTTTCACTTGCCACGTTCTTATTGAATCTCTAAATATCTGCACTAAATGGTAATCATACCAGAGGTCATGCTTCACTTTGCACTATTATTAGTTGCATTATCTTGTGTTTGCTTAGAGATTTATTGAACAACTCAAAGGAGCAGGTTTCCCTACACTTTTTCATACAGCATATATACATTGTAGAGCTTCAGATCTGCTTGCATAAAGGTGCTATTATAACAGCCATGATATTCCCTTTTGGCATTAAATCTGAAGTGCTGAAGAGCTCTAATACATGAGCACAAACAGAAACACACAAACACACACACACATCACAGGTACATTAAGTATTTGTAGCAGGACCTGATACTTTCTCAATCACAGCTTCTGTCTGTGATTAAAGAAAAAAAACAAGACAAGAAATGGGATATAAAATAAGAACAAAGATCACTCATAGCATCAGTACAAATAAACTTGAAAGGGACATGGTGTACACACAAATAGTCATAGTTGTTTTTATCACCTTAGTTAATATGATTATTTCACAGCATTTTATAAGTGTATAAAAGTTAATGTTCTTAGGTTCAGTAAAGCTTATAAGACTCACCTCCATACCTTTAGCATGCAAAAACTAGCTCAACGTATGAGGATATTTATTTTATTTTTATTTATTTTATTTGTCAAGCATGTATAAGATAACAGATATAAGTATAAAGATGATTATGAATACAGGAAATGGATACGAATAAATGGGGAGAGTAGGACAGGGATGGTAGGCACGTTGGTGTGCTTATGCACGCCCCTTACAGACCTCTTATGAATGGGGTGAGGTCAACAGTAGACAGTCTAAGGTTAAAGTTATGGGGGTTTGGGGATGAAACCACAGAGTCAGGTAGTGCATTCCAGGCATTGACCACTCTGTTGCTGAAGTCGTATTTTCTGCAATCGAGTTTGGAGCGGTTTACCTTAAATTTGTATCTATTGTGTGCTCGTGTGTTGTTGCAGTTGAAGCTGAAGTAATGACTACTTCAGGTAGGACGTTGTAGCAGATAATTTTGTGTACTATGCTTAGGTCAGACCAAAGGCGGGATAGTTCTAAGTTGTCTAAGCCCAAAATTTCCTGCCTGGTGGCATAAGGTATTTTGTTGCGAGCAGAGGAGTGGAGAACTCTTCTCGTGAAATATCTCTGGACTCTCTCAATTGTATTTATGTCCAATATGCAGTGCAGGTTCCAGACAGATGAGCTGTATTTGAGAATTGGTCTAGCAAATGTTTTGTATGCTCTAGTTAGTAGTACAATATTACCAGAGAAGAAGCTACGCAAGATTAGGTTAACAACTCTTAATGCCTTTTTGGCAATGTTGTTACAGTGAGCTCTGGCACCTAAATCATTAAAGGTAAGTGCTCCAAGGTCCTTGACAGAGTGAGGACTACATATGTGAGGATATCTGTGGGCTAAAGCTTAGCATGCTGTTTATGAGGTTCATGTTCCTTGGCACAGTCTGCATTGATCTTTCCACATGTTCAAAAGGCTACATTAAATGGTCACCATATGTAAGAATGACATTAGTGCACAAACTGTATTTTATATTTTAGATGATTTTAATGCGAATTGACAAAAACATTGTTGAATGATATTTTGAACTACAAACTGTGCTACAAGAGCCATGGTGGCGCAGTGGTTGGAATGCAGTATTGCAGGCTAATTCTGCTGACTGCCAGGGGTTCGATCCAAACTGGCTCAAGGTTGACTCAGCCTTCCATCCTTCTGAGGTTGGTAAAATGAGGATCCAGATTGTTGGGGGCAATATGCTGACTCTGTAAACCAGGGGTGTCAAACTCAATTTCATGGAGGGCCACATCAGGGCTGTGTTTGACCTCAGGGGGCCGGAGTGGGTGTGGCCAGGGTGGGCGTGGTCAGCTCAACATTACTCATGTCAGGAGCGCCTGTGGTGGCCCATGTGCTCTGCCAGAGAAAACGGGCTCCCAAACTCCATTTTCGGCTGCGATGGCCTCCTGCAACCCTCTGCCAGCGAAAACAGAGCTCAGGAGGGCCGCACGCAGCCCTCCCGAGCTCCATTTTCATTGGCAGAGGCACCACGGGCCAGTCCTTCACTGTTTCCAGGGCAGCCCTGCGGGCCAGATCTAAGCACCCTGTGGGCCGGATCTGGACCCAGAGCCTTGAGTTTGACACCCCTGCTGTAAACCACTTAGAGAGGGCTGTAAAGCACTGTGAAGCAGTATATAAGTCTAAGTGCTGTTGCTATTGCTACAATATTTTAATAAAAAAAGGGTTCTCTATGCATCATCATCCAATTTTATGATCTCACGTATTTAAGTAATCATTTTCTTCACATGCATTAACTACGTTTGCTTGTAGGTGAAAACCTATTATTCATTTAATTCTTGTAAAAGATATAGCCATGATGTTTTCACATAAATATATCTACTGATTACCCGATGTTGTGGTCTTACTGACATCGGAAGGAACCCAAAGTGTTCCATCACAAGAGTGCTTAAGACTTATGTACATACAAAGTCATAGTAAACTTCATTGTTATTAAAGTTATTTATTCTTGTATGGGATAACCAAGAACCACTTTAACCTATCCCGAGTTACTAGGCTTTTCTTTATAGTATGATTGAATTGACCTGCCTTGAAATATACAGCTTCTATGCATGTTTCAACAGAAAAGCTGCAATCCAATTACACAGTCTTATACAAGGGACTGTGTGTGGCCTGACAGCTTTATCATCATGTAGAGAAATTACATCTGAATTGCTATTGTGGTTTCAAAAAAGATAGCGAATGGTAAACCCTTATTTTTCTAGATTTACATGCTTGTACTGCTTGTTCTGAGAGATTGAAACCAGGAGTTTAAAATTACTTTAGGCACTGTTAAAAAAATCAACCATGACAACAACAACAAATCTTTTTGTGTTGACACGATCATTTAGCATTTTGTATGTAGTCTAACTTTTGCCAGTAACCACATTGTAATACCATTCTATCAAATATTTAGGAAAAATATTGCATGTTCCAAGACACTATAGCTACATAAATAGTTACTAAAAAATCCACGTCCACAGATTGAAAATTTTTTTTTTAATTAGATAATAAATTAGATATATGAGGCAATAATTTCATAGCCTTTCAGGTATTATTTCAGACTAATTTATCTCTGATTGCTTAAGTACAGGTCCCTGACTTACATCCATAAATGAGACCAGAATTTCCATTGCTAAGCAAGGCAGTTGTTAAGTGAGTGGTGCTCAATTTTATGACCTTTTTTGTTATGGTTGTTCAACAAACCACTATAGTATTTTAAGTAAATCATGTGGTTGTAAAGTGAATTCTGCTTCCCCCGTTGACTTTGCTTGTTGAAAACCACAACAGTTGTAAATACGTCACATTCAGGCTGCCAGGTGCCTGAATTTTGATCACACAACTGTGGGAATGCTGCAATGGTGGTAAGTGCAAGGACTGATCATAAGACACTTTTTTCAGTACTGCTCTAACAGTAGTGGGTTCAAAATCCCATCGCTACCGGTTCGCTCATGAGCGCGCGCGTGATGCTTCTGTGCATGCGCAGAAGGGTCCTGGGCAGGTGGGTGGAACCTTCCACTGCCACCGCTACCGGTTCATAGAACCGGGCCGAACCAGGAGCAACCCACCGCTGTGCTCTAACTTTGAATGGTCACTAAATGAATGGTTGTAAGTCAAGGACTCTGTGTAAACTAAGAGGTTCCAAAGTTGGTAAAATCAGTGAAACTGATGCAAACTGATGGAGATTTGCCTTCATGATAGGCATGAAGTTAATTTGGATACTAGGACTTCAGGTGCTGAGAATTAGTAATTCACAGGATGTAAAAAGAGATCTTGTTAATAACATTGTTAATGAATGGACTATCAGTATTACCAAATACCCAGAAATATCCATGTATGTTCCCCTATGCACTTCATAAAAGAATCCCGAAGAGAGTTTAGATCTAGTTTATTCTTAATTTTAATTAGAATCAATGCTTGTCATTCTTGCTGTGGGTCAACCAAGCATCAGTTGCTCCCTTTTCCTGTTATGGAGAATTAAAAAACAACAACACTAAAGTAGTGACATTTCTATTCTTCATATGTTGTTTTACTGTTAAGGAATCTTACTGCTCTAACCTTGGTGTTTGTCTAGGGTGACCCTTAGGGCTTTTATAACCTTTTTGTAAACTTAACTGCCAATCACCAGACAGAATGCAATTAATCTTCAGAGGTGAAGTAGACCTTTCCTCCAGTTTTGAAAGCAAGAAAACAGCCTCAGGTATTTAGGTAACTGCTTGAACTTTTCTAATTGGTACAAACTGTCTGTAATAATCCCAGTTTCCCTCTGCTGACCCCAGCACTCTGCTATTTTAAGCTAATACACTTACCATGATGTTATTCGGTGATATATGATATGAGCAAAAGGGCCTGCAAATGTCTAGGATTTTGAGACTGACATCTCTAGGATATTGCACTTTAAAGTACATCTAGTACTGTTAAAAGACATCTCACTGATACATTTAATTGTACCTAATACTAGGATACTGAATGTTTAATTTTTGTTAGCACCAATCTGCAGATTTTCAAAGAGGTGTTTCACTTCAGTGATGCTGAAAAGCACCTGTTTGAAGCCCCCAAAGGTGCTTTTTCGGGAGGCAACTGGACTTTCTTGTTTTTTCTTTGGAGATGTTTCACTTCTTATCCAAGAAGCTTCTTCAGCACTGATTGGTGGGGAATGGAAGGATTTATATTTCTTGCAGACCCGCTAGTCATTTGCATCCTTTTAGAAAGTCATTGAGGCACCAGGACGTTTATCTGTGTCCTCAGGGTCACCTGAGTAGTGCAAATTCCTGTAGCCTGCCATTTTTTTCTGGAAATCCATTCATACTCTTTGCAAAGCAGCTTCCCCCTCACCTTTCAAGTGTTTTGGGTGACTTCTGGATACTCTTCTGGCACTTTCAGTTGCTAGAAAGGGCTACTGCAAGTTTCTGCCAGAGGAAACAACTGATACAAAGAATCTTGATGAGACAAATCAAAGTATTCTGCATCTTGATGAGATAAATAGTACCATTTCTGAGGTGCAAAGCACTTCATTGATATGAAATGTAGCCACCTTCCATTGCCTGTTAATTTCTTAAATGCAAGCAAAGTGTCACTACTTTCCTTTTACCAATTATGTGATAGTACAAAGGAAAATCTGTGGTTTCTGCATAAAATAAAACCTTTTCAAACCTGTAGAAAGGGAATTTAAATACCACTGGGATTAATATACAGGATATGTATCGGACTCAGCAGACTCTGAAGTCAAATTGGGACATTTAAGCTAAACTGGATCACTGTGGCTTCTTGTGCTGAAGTGCAATTTCTTTAAAACTACATCCTTTGGAAAGCTTTGGAAGCAATTAAGCACTTCTGGGGACTGCAGAAAAGCAGTTAGTAAGCTATTGTTATTTTGCTTTCACTTTTCAGAGGTTAAAAAAAAAAACCTCTGAAAAAAACCCCAGAATGGCATGAGAGTGAAATTAGGGTGTCTTCTAATATAGAGAACGGCTTATCAAGGCATTACAATCACATTTCTTTGAGGAAGAACTATAGAACCATACACTTTTTAACACAATATATTCTGCCTTTTGTAAATTCTGCTGTACCTAAGTAGAAACATCTAAAGAAATTTGACAGAATCAATGAGAATGGAGTTATTAGTAGCTTATGTATCTTCTTGGTTTTTTAGTGTTTCAAGCATTTTTTAGTTTCCCCATTAACTCTTTTTCCATCTTCCTAGCCTCTTTCTAAATTTCCTCCTTGCATATACGAATCCATTCATTCTTATCCTGCTTCTTATTTTAGAAAATAGGTTGACACTATATTAGTAGGTCACCTCCCTTTTCTATTTGGTTAGTATTATTACAACCCCGTTGGTCATTGGCCCATTTTGTTGTGATATGTTATTTTATTCTATCAGTTATCTACTGTACACAAACATTTGCTGTGCTAATACAGTGTGTTGACTGGAAAATAAGCAAATTTAAGAGATGAGAATACAATTCACAGACACATTGAAATAGAATGTATTTCTTTTTTTAAAAAAAATACTTTATTACATTTCTACAAAAATATAAAAAATTATTAAATAGGAAAAAGATATGGGAAGGCAAGGTGCAAAGGAATAAATAAAAATGAAAGAATATCAAATGTTCTTTGATACAGTTACAGATTTAAAATACATTTTACATTTTGATCTCAAATTCAACAATACCCAGAATTTCTAATTGTAATCATAAACCTATTTGTAATAGTCAAATCCCAAAATTAATGTAGCATGTTTTTCAGTTTGTAGCAAAAAGTCCAAATATGGTTTCCACATAGAAACAAAGTTAGACAAAGTCTTTTCTTTAATCAAACTAGTTACTTTTGCTATCTCTGCCACTTCCCTTAACTTCATTGTCCATTCTTCAATGTGGAAAGCTATAAGACTTTTTATCTGTGTGCACACAATAGTCTTGCTACAGTTATCATATATGGAAACAAAGTCCCATATTTTTTCTCCAATTGCTTACCATCAAACATAAAAGAAAAACTTCTGGTTTCAATTGTAAATTTGTCTTAAGAATTCTCTGAATCAAAGTACATAATTGGTCTTAATAACTCTTAGCCTTCTTACATGTTATACCAAGGGTGATAAAAGTGCCTTCAGAGTGATTACATTTCCAACATACGTTGATACACCATTATACATCTTTGATATCATCACAATTGCATCATCCTGTAGAAATTCTCTTTCAATTATAGTTCAAAGTAAATTACAGTCGTTTATTCAATATGTTCTTCCACTAATCTAGCATTATGGATAGAATGAATTTCTAGGCCAGTGATGGCTAACCTTTTTTGTCATCGCGTGTCGAAAGCGTTTTTTCCAAAAACCTGTCCAATTAGATCCTGCAGACTGGACATGTTATAGATCAGTGATGGCGAACCTTTTAGAGACCGAGTGCCCAAACTGCAACCCAAAACCCACTTATTATCGCAAAATGCCAACATGGCTATTTAACCTGAATACTGAGGTTTTACTACCTAAAAGCAAAGTGACAACACGGCAATTTAACCTGAATAATGAGGTTTTACTACCTAAAATAATGATAAACAAGGCAGAGTTCAGCTAATTGTTCTAAGAAAAATGTGATAAATGCACTTTTATGCCTCTTCATTTTTTTTCTGCTTTTGAAATATTACATTTAGTAACAATAAAAAAGAAAAACTTTTGTAATATCATTTCTCTCTTTCCTTCCCTTTCTCTCTTTTTCCTCCTCTCTCTTTCCCTCCCTCTCTCTCTGTCTCTCTGTTTCTCTATCCCTCCCCCTCTCTGCCTCTCTCTCTCTCTTACCCTCCCCCTCTCTCTCCCTCCCTCTCTTTCTTTCTCTCCCTCCCTCTCTCTCTTTCTCTCTGACTCTCTCTGTCTCTCTCTCTTTCCCTCCCTCCCTCTCTCTTTCCCTCCCTCTCCCCTGGGGGGGAAGGACCCCCTGAACTGGTGCTGGGGGGTGGGAATCTGATGTCCGGAGGCCAACGAGCCCTCGGAAGCGCGCCTTGTCGGGAAAGTGTCTCGATCTCGTTGGTCCCCGCATCATTCCTCTCCCTCCCTCTTCCCCCCCCTCCCCCTTCCCCCCCTCTCCCTCTCTCTTTCTCTCTCTCTTTCCCTCCCTCTCTCTCTCTCTCTTTCCCTCCCTCTCTCTCTTTCCCTCCCTCTCTCTCTTTCCCTCCCTCCCCCTTTCTCTCTCTCTTTCCCTCCCTCCCCCCTCTCTCACACACCCCTGAACTGATGCTGGGTGATGGGAATCTGACGTCTGGAGGCCAACAAGCCCAGGAGCAGCACGCTGAAGACCAGCTGGGAGGTGAGGCATCCCAACACAGGCAGCTCTGCAGGAAAAGTCATACAAAATATGGTCAGTTGCTGTTTTTTGCTGAGCCGAGCTGACACAGGGTCGCAATGTGGCTCTGCGCTAAATTTCACTGTGCTGCGCAAGGCACTGTGAGAGTAGGGGGCAGGCCATGGGGGCAGCAACAGCAAATGTACAGCAATGAAGGCGGAATGCTGTTTTGCACATTTTTTTTAGTTCCCCAAACTTTTGTTTCCCTGCAAACGACGGCGAGAAATGTTACAGAGAAACGCGAAGGTGTGCATGCCCACAGAGAGGGCTCTGCGTGCCACCTCTGGCATGTGTGCCATAGGTCCGCCACCAGGGTTATAGATCCTGTTGGCCAAAAAGTGTCAGTTGGTGAGAACTAGAAGATAGTCCTTCTGTGCTGTAGCCCGTGCATTGTGGAATATTTTCCCCTCAGATACTAGAATGATCCCAACCTGTTGATCTTTTGCAAGGAAAAATTTGGCTATGTAACCAGGCCTGGTGCACGGAATGTGTTATGGGCCATGTTTCTTGACTTTACTCTGAATTGCTTAACTATCTTGGCTGCTGTATGTATTTCTTATTGGTTTTACTGTTTTATTATTTTTAACTGTTTTGTAGTTTTAGAATTATAAGTTGCCCAGAGTCATTTGATTGAGATGGGTTACTATAGAAAATGAATGAATGACAATGGTTTAAAAACAAAGGAAAATATCAAATCTGAATAATGGGGAGAGGTGCAGCTGGCTTTGTCTATCTTGAATCAATATCTCATTAAGTACTGCCCACCCCTCCTAAATATTATGTATAATTTTTAACAATCAAGAGGTTGGCCACAAGAGTGGTGAATAAAAATAAATAGAATTTACTTGGATGGGAATATCATTTTCTTTTCCTTTAATTTGTGACAAGCAGTTCTATGCCCAAGTTCAATTTTAGAAGGAAAGGTAAAACCAAAGGTCAGCACAATATGAAAATCTTGCATTGATCTTGAAAGAACAGATTAGCTCATGCTCATTTCCTTGAGGACATTGGTATCATCAGAGAATCCTACTCTTATTCATACATCATACTTGCTTTGTATTGGCAGAGCAACTTAATTGAACATGCCTTAGAGCTACTGTGGAAGAAGTCAGAACTCCTTCCCTAAGTGAAGACAAGTTTCACTATGCAATACACAAGGGCAGTCTAGCAATCATTAATCTCTGTCTATGTGCTGTCACTTCCCCATGATCTATCACAGCACATACATAATTAAAAATGGAAAGGAGCCACAGCCAGGAGAACATCACTTCTACTTCTGAGTGACCAAAAATTCTTAACATTTTCATCCCTCAATCTATTTCATAACTTGAGGCAGATACCTAACGCAGGAGCAAGGGATAAATTATGATTAGTTCAGTGTATCAGCTTCTAAGTGAATATGTGCCAGAAGCTACATAAGCACTTAAGGAATTCTCTGCTCTGAGAATATAAATACTGTATATCACTATATTTTAATCTAAGAGGCCAGAAATTCTAATAAACCAATACATTAAGCACTTGTTCCAGGCTTTTGAAAGCATGGCTTACTGATTGCCTTTTTACTAGTCAACTACTGAGAGGCCTGAATTGTTAGGAACCTAATTCCTACTCTGTTAGTATTAAGTGGTGTTATATACTTGTGACTATGTTTACTTTTAGCAGTAGTCGATAATCACAGAAAAAAGTCCTAACTTAATAATATCCAGACATTCCTAAAATGACTTTTTGTTAGTTTGCTAGTTGCATTGTCTTTTGCTGATGAAGCCATCAATCTACTGTACCTATATGTGGGAACAACCAATGAATAAGTAATGGTAGAACAGTCCCATGAGGCCATCCAATTTAGTGCATCATACAGAGCTTTGCCCTAAAAGGGTTTATCATACTTTTTTGGGCTTTAAAGAAAGAATCTAGAAGTCTCCAAGGATGGGAGTTTGAATCCATATGTGGGGGGAAATTTCTTAATTTAGATAATTTAAACAGCACAGTAAAAGTCACAGTCATTGTGGAGAAGGGGAAAGAAAAATGATTTTCCTGTAAAATGAAAATGATAATGCCAGAAGAAGCTACAACAAAGAAGTACAATAGGCAATGGTACTGTATACTGTTTGCTAGAAAGGGTAATGCAACAAGAAATTTCAGGATAAATCCAGAGGCTGTAATTTTATCATATAAGAACATTCATTTTTGTTTCTGCTTCCAGTTCTTTTTTATTGATATTTTTATTGCTGCAATCCAAAGAAACCAGCCAAGTTGAGGAAATACAAATATGCCAAATTCTATCTGTTTGAAAGATGTGATGGCAACAAAACTTTGTCTGGAGCAAAAAGTTATAGTGGGGATACAATCCATGCATTCAATGCCCTAGTGCAACATTTTTAACTGTACTTCCCCAAATAGATATTTGTATGTCTATTTGTAATCTCTTAGAAGACAAGCTAATGATCATTCTTTTCTCTGTGCATCTTACCATGCGCTGGTTTTTGTAGCCATCTTAAACATTTGGCATCTCATTTGCTAGCCAAAGGAGGGTGATATTTATTGTCCATTCTGGAGGTGGCCTTAGCTCACGGACATATCGCATACAGGTTACATATTTAAAAATTTATCTGCAGATATGATTGGAAAATAGGTGGGGAGCCAATAAATGAGCTACTTCTACAAAAGTTTGATAAAGCAGCTTAACTGCTATAGCTTGTAACCCTCATGTCATGTGCCATTCCTATGCTTCATTGTTCCCAGATAATTCTTGTGGCTTAGCTATGTTTCCAAGCATAAGTTTCAAGGAATCCTTCTCTCCAATGTGTAAGTTAGTCTAATATATGTTCTTGAGAAAAATGAATCTAATAATTCATATGATCCATTTGCCGTTGATTGATCGTTTTTCCTCCAGATCTGCTGCATTTTAAATAACTTAATGGGAATTTACTGGAAAATTATACAAAAGTGGGGGAGTGCAAAAATGTGAATATTTATGAACAAAGACAAGAACTGAGAATGTTTCCTTGAAATTGAGTCCAGACTTGTAATGAGGCTGATCTGAAACTTAAATGTGCATCACAGCAACAAGGCAGACAATCTACTACTTCCTTTCTTCATTCTTCTTTTTTTCTCTCCCTATAACAAATGTCTCACATCCCTTTCAAATACAGAACTTTGGTGGGAAGTATGTGTTTTTATTTTTCATTTAGAGCTGGGAGTCCATGCTATGAAATAAGCATCTTTCTCTTGATCATATTCTGTAACAATTCCAGAATGTATTATAATTTGGTAGCTGTATCCTGATTAAAGCATTCCCCTTGATTAATTATACTTTGGCTTTGGACAGTGCTGGTTTCTTCTAAAAGCCAGTTCACAATGCCTGGATTACTTGACTGCACATCTGGTCTCTCCAGTGCCTGCAAATATTTATATAGATTTTAATGATTCCCTGTCCACTGTAAGGTTTTACTGCTTTGCTAATCCTGTTACCATCTTCTTTGCTCTTTAACATTTTCCATTCTGGGATTCAATTATGTAAACTGAAAGATTACTCTTGTTCTGGCTTATGTTGAACAAGGAGACTAAACTGAAATACTTTTCAGATTTT
>QLTV01000598.1:4714892-4738302 GCA_003457575.1 Thermophis baileyi | reverse complement strand
AAATTTTTTACAGTTTTAAGAGGGGTTTTTTTTTGCAAAATGAAGTATTTCCTTATTAATCTGTGATATGATGTAATACCAGAACTTTTAAAAAGGTATAAATAGTAGGAAACATTGTTATAAATATCTTCTGGTTGATTTTTAAAATTATTTTTTTAGCATATTTGTAATAATGCATAATGGTTTCTGTTAAAGGTTACATTAAAAGTTCTCTTAGAAAGCAACTTATGTAATCATTATAGAAAGAGCCATTTTTTCCTAACCAATACTAAAGCTGCATTTTAATTACTGGGATTAATTATGCACATTACTCTTACTAATTATTTTTAAAATCAAAGCTTACATAATGAACTCTGAGATGTTTTTTTCCTAAGAATTATTTAATGCACAAAAAAGTTCAAAGCAGAAACATCTGAACTTCATCATATATACAGTCCTTCAAAAAGTAAGTATGCCACTCAATCAAATCAGTCAGTAAATTAAGACCTCATCTTTACTTTAGTAGCTTCAACTCTTTTTTAAAATTATATTTGCTGAAGAAAAATATATATTCATATTTAATTATTTTACTCTTTTCTTCAGTAATGCTGGTTCTGGTTCTTTTTCTAATGAAAACAGGCCAAGTAAGTAGTTCAGTTGAACCAATAGGCCAGTGTTGCTACCCAAACACTCCTGGGATTTATGCTTCTTCAGTAAACTCTTCAGAATACTTTGCAACATGGCCTACTTCATTGCAGAGGCAAGTTGTTCCACTGATTAACTGTTCTAACTATCAGGAAATTTTCCTTAATTCTAGGAGGTTCTCTCTTTGGTTAGTTTCCATCCATTGGTTCTTGTCCTGCCTTCAGGTGCTTTGGAGAATAGGTTGACCCTTCTTCTTTGTGGCAGCCCCTAAGATATTGGAACACTGCTATGATGTCACGCCTAGTCTTTCTTTTTATTAAACTAGATATACCCAATTCCTGCAACCATTCTTCATAGGTTTTAGCCTCCAGTCCCCTAAGCATTTTTGTTGTTCTTCTCTGCACTCTTTCTAGAATCTCAACATCTTTTTTATTTCATGGCAATCAAAACTGAATGCAATATTCCAAGCAGAAGTGGTATTCAGCCAGTTCGCACTGGTTCGGGCAAACCGGAAGGGGAAATTTGACATGGTTCGCCAAACCGGTAACAACCTCTGGCTGGCCCTGCCTCTGCCCACCCGGTCTCCTGGTTGCCCGGTCGCCGCTTGCCCCGCCTGCCCGCTCACCGCTTGCTTGCCCCGACTGCCTGCTCGACACTCGCCCCTTCCGGCCGCTCGGTGCTCACCCTGCCTACCCCTGCCCTATATATGTTGCCTTCATCATGCAGCCCAGCTAATCGCCTCGCCAGTCACCTCGTCGACACCTGCTCAGCTCAGTTCACCAAAGGTAAGCAATGCATGCTGCCTGCTCACCTTTTGCCTTGGGTTGGGGGCCGGGGCACCAGGGACGTGCCATTCTCCGAAGCCCCAGAGCCGCCACCCACCTTGGCTGGGTCAGGTAATGTGCCATTCCCCGGCTCCAGCCTTGCCCCGGAGCTGCCGCCCACTCGCCACCTGCAGGCACCCCGTTGTCTGCTGCTCCAGAGCGGAGGGACCGACACAGCAGGCAATGGGTTGTGCGTTCACGGCTGGCGTGAAGAACAGGGTGGTGACTGCATGGCAGTGGCTTTTTCGGCACGTTCAAGACCTCTGGTAGTTTTCGGCGGCCTCCAGCCAGCCACCGCTGCTGGGAAGTGGCTGGCAAAGAGGTGGCAGCTGGGAGGCTTCTCGCAGTTGCACCAAAAAAGAGAGCTTGCCTTCCGGACCAGCCACCGCGGGAGGGTTAGGGTTGGGGTTAGCATTATAAAATGGTATTAACCAGGGGTGGGTTCCTCCCGGTTCGGACTGATTCGCCTGAACTGGTAGCAGCCCGCTGGTGATGTTACAATGACATCACCGAACTGGATCGGTCAGTGCCGGTCCGTGGGGGCCGCCATCTTTTTTTTTGAATTTTTTTGAATTTTTTTTGAATTTTTTTTGAATTTTTTTTATTTTTTTAATTTTTTCTTCTTCTGCGCGTGCGCAGAAGACGTCCTTCTGAGCATGCGCAGAAGCCAACTTCCGGCACTGTGCATGTGGTCGCCATCTTTTTTTTGGCTTTGTTTTTTAATTTTTTTTTGGATTTTTTGTTACTGCGCATGCACGCACGTGCCCATGAGGCGCGCCCACGTGGCATGGGAGGGAGCAAACCGGCAGTGAGGTAAGTTGGAACCCACCCCTGGTATTAACATGTTGGAAGAAAAATCCATCTGGTTCAGTTCCAAGCTGGGAGAAAGATGCTGGAAATAAAATGGAGGCTGATTGGAAAGAAAGGTCAATTTATTGATGAAGAGAACCATCAGGGTTTATGGTTCTGGTGTAGCTGACCAACTGGTTTGGTTTTACATGTGCTTTTTATACAGCTTTTACAGCATTTTGTAATCTGGAAGCTTGCCTTGTGTGTTTTTATTATTTGATTGTTTTTACTTGTTTGCAAAAGCTCATGGTGGCTCTTAATGATCACTTCTTTAGTTCTAATTCTGTCAGGTATGTGTAATTGATTTTATCCTGTTATCTATTGCCTCTAGCCTGCCTTTCTTAATGGATAGGTATTGTTTCCACTTTTCTCAATGTCCTTTCCTTTATCCGATCACCTTGGAGCTGAAGTTCTTTTGTTTTGGGAATAGGCTGGCCCAATCTTTCTTAATGGGCACAAAATATCTGCTAGGGGCTATTAAAAAAGAATGAGTCTGCTTTTTGTCTTTAAGAGCATGTTTCTCCATTTCTCCCTTTGGGGAAATATTCTGCCTTTTTAAATATTTCCCAAAATTTTCATTCTTCTGGGGTGGGGGGCTTCCCACAAACACTTCATGTGATCTTGATTCTATCCCTCTGTTAATGCAACTTAGGATTGCATTGGCTTTTTTGGCTGCCGTTGCACACTGCTGGCTCATATTTAAGTGATTGTCCACTAGGACCAAGATCCCTCTCACAGTTACTTTTATTGAGCTAGTCCCACATATCTCTGCATATATCCCTAACAATGGGGATAGCCATCTTGCTTGCAACCACATTTGAGATACGTCCTTTTAAAGCACACCAAGTTTATAAACCTCACTTTCTAATCTTTTTTAGAAATTGCTCATTAACTATTTCTAAGCTATCAAAAATCTTCAGAAAGACTCAGACCTTTGAAAATGCTGGATAAATCTGCCCTCAATAATGAATGAAAAAATTTCACAAGCTTAAGAATTTAAGGAATCTGAAATAAACAGCAAAAAACTAAATAAGATTTTGATCTTAGAAAGTTATAAGTGGACTAAGGGTCCAGATAAAATCGGAATGCTGAAACCTTTACAATAAGATTTTGAAATTAATTATAAAGAACAAACAGCTTCTTGAGGGAAATAGATTCTGTTTTGGTTTTTACAAGAGAAAGATAAGCAATTTCACAATTTCAAAAACTGAATACTAGAAAGACAAAAGTTTTTAGGTAGGTATTTATTATTAACATGACTATTGAAATAACAAGCTTGGGTATTCTGCTTTGGTTAAACGATTGTGAGTTCCATTAAACAATGTGAAATTAGTTTCCTAGAAACATAAAATAAGGTTAATACAATAAAAATTGTATACTGTTTCGTGCATACTGGGCCCCTTGGAGAATGTCTTGTAACATTTTGTTATATCAACCTGCTATTGAGCATATACCTTAGGAATTGGAATGTTAATTGGAACGTGGTTTGTTCTTGCCTTATTATGTTTGTATTTTGAATGGAATTTAATAGGATTATTAATATGAGTTTGTATCAAGTCTTTACTTTAAAGTCGTATATATTCTTAATTATTGTACTTGGGATACATTTATGTAAAAACCTGGCTCTCTTGACAGATCTATAATGTTGAGAAATGTAGATAGAAGAAGAGGAGGACAACCAGTAACAAAGTGAATGCACTCAATTATTGTTGAAATAGGTGCTCCCTTGGAAGACCTGAAGGATCAAGATCAGGACAGATGATACTAGAGAAAGTCTATCCTAGTGATTGCTAAGAGTCAAAACCAGTGGTGGGTTGCTACCGGTTCGACCCGGTATGGCGAACCGGTAGCGGTGGTGGGAGGCTCCGCCCACCCACCCGGACGTCATCAAAAAATGCTCTGTGCATGCGCGTTCCTGTTCCCGAACTGGTAGCAAAGGTAAGTAGAACCCACTATTGGTCAACACCAAATTCATGGGACATAATCAATGTTCTTCTTGGTTATATTATCAGTACTTGCATTAAGATATCAACAATTATTTAGGCAGGAGGAGCTGACTAAAATAATTATGTTAACAATGGAAGAAAAAAACCCCTACATATGATTTACAGTAATGTGTTGTTGATAAATATTGTTTATCACAATTTGTATAACAAGTTTTTTTCCACAAAAGAACAAGAAATAAGTCTTTTGAGGAATGTGATTACAATTTGTAAAGTTGTCCAGATTATAACAAGATTTTATAGTGTTAATTTTCCTTTTCTATTTCTTATCCCCCCCCATTTTAAAGCTGTGTTAGTGTATATGTACTTTTCTTTAGTTTATTATAATAAAATAGAATAAACTGAATCCTTACTAAGAGAGAACTCACAAGAAGTAATTCCCTATACTGATAGAATTGTTATTCCAGCTGAGATATGGTAAGAAAGCACTGGAAAAGCTTCATGACAGCCATTTAAACATCACTACCAGCAGAGAATATGCAAGACTATATATTTGATTCAGAGTTTTAAAGTATCTGTAGTCAGCTATGCTATTTGCCAAAAGAAATGAATCGCTGATATTCACCTGGATGCCAGACAGATATTGGAAAAATATTAGGGCTTATATTGTAACTTTGGAGGTATGAAATACTTAGCTATAAATAATTTTTTCCAGATATCCAGAATTCACAACAAGACTAATCTTATATGACCTACTGCTATTAACTATTGGAGGTGGGTGGGGAGGATACATGGGGATGTCCTAAGGATCTTATAATGAAATACATCATTATGCACAAAGAAAGAATTGCCATTGCTTGTAAAGGAGAGAAGATAGCCTGTACTATCGACAAGCCAGTTGCAAACCAGAAAGATTCCAGCTGTGAATTTAATTGTAACATAAGAATAGCAATTCTTAGCTCTATAAAGTTATAGAATAATTTCCATTCATGTCACTTAGATAATCATGGATTGACATCCAGAAACCCTATCCTCTATTCCAACCTTGAAAATAAGCTTAAAGTTTCACTGGACTGATTTCAGTGTATGTATCAGATGCAAAAGCAGAAACAATAGTCTAAAACATAAACAGACTGTTGATAGTTCTCTAGATTTTATAAAGTTTCTGTACGCTGGAAAGAAAACACATGCAATTTATTTTTCATGTGAATCAAATTCTGATGGAAGAATCTATTCTGATGCACTTTACCGTGGGACAGCAGGCACACACGCATGCACACACGCACACGCACGCACAGAGAAGGATTTCATTCTATTTAGCAAAAATCAGACAAGTATTTATAGTATAAATATGTTCTACAACATTCTTTAAAATAGTCTTTAATGTCCCTGAAGTTAAAAGCTCTTTCATTTCATCATCCCTTTCATATTTTGCATGGTACTAAACTTGAAAAACATTTTTTCCCCATTTTCCTCGATACTAAAGTAAACCATGCCACAACTTGCCCCTCCCCTCAACATATTGTAGCTTAGGCAACAAACCTCAAACACACCAGCACCAATTTACCATGGTTTTAATCAGCATTTTCCACATGAATCTCACCATGTGTTTCGGAAACCTTTGATATTCATCTCGGTCTAATACAACTGTCTATTTCTTCCTCTGCTGGGTTCAGAATAAACGCCTTGTCACAAAAAGAATTAGATTTTGACAGCTCTCCCCTCCCTACAGTTAATTGAGGTGATAGATGCACTTGACATTTATCTAAATGTAGAAATGAAGATTAAGACATATTTTTCCTCATGCATTCTGTTTTAGAGGAGGTCACTGTCTGAGGTCTCTTTAATATGCCTGAGCAATTAATAGTGGTGGTGATTCTGCTCTGTATCACCATGTCTTTAAAGTTCTCTTTCATGCTGACAGATAAAACTATTTGTTCTGTATGTGGGGCTTGAATTAGACTAATCTTTTCCAAGTTTGCCCTCAAGGCCATCCTCTTCTCACAGTTCTGAAAATTAATACTCACTGAGAAAATGCAAAGCCTAAAATGATTGTTCACTCAGTTGAAAGGAACTGTGGGTGAGGGTAGAGGGTTTTAAAAATCTTTCGTTATTTCTAGCACATTTCTGTGGACGTTAACATCTTTCAGAATTACTGTAAAATGAAGTTATTATGTGGTGGTGTGATTGTTTTAGAGAGCATATGATATTGTTATACAATCTGTTTTCCCCAAATGAAATTTATTTATTTTATAAAATTATATGATGTGATTAAAATATAATCATTTAATTATTAAAATATTAAATAACCCGGTTTGTCCAAGTTCTTTGGACTTAATTTCACAGCTCTTTCTCTAGCTAAAAAAGAACCAGTACTATTGCAGTGG
This sequence comes from Thermophis baileyi, assembly GCA_003457575.1. NCBI lineage: Eukaryota > Metazoa > Chordata > Lepidosauria > Squamata > Dipsadidae > Thermophis > Thermophis baileyi. Next base: position 4,731,675 of record QLTV01000598.1, on the reverse strand, counting down.
ATCAGCCCTATCATTAGGTGGAATAAAGCTGTCTCAAACAACTGATTTAAGATATGAAAAAAGCAGCAGGGATTATTTATTATAATTATGATTTTATACTCAGGCAGTCACCTATGGTATTTCTGAGTAAGACAGCAAGTTAACTAGATTTACTTTGAGTACTAAGCAACTTACCTTTGTAGGGATTCCCCCCCCCGGATCAGGTGATAAAATACGTTAGGTCAACTTTTCTATTGTAAGTATTTATAACTAAATGTATGGAGTACAGTTGGATGGAAGTTTCTCACTCACATGGTAAACCAAATGCTGGCTTTTATTAATAGCACTGTGTTAAATGGATTTTGAAACAAGTGCTGTTTATTTAAAGTCTAGTTATCATAATCTACCAGAATGTAAGCAGGACGATATTTTAAGAGCAACAGAGATATGCACCAGGGTTTTCCTGATATTAATGCCTTTGTTGCATATAGACTGTAAAGTGTTAGTAATTTGAATATTCAACTAAGAATGGGCACTTGGTTATGAACCTTATTGGACTGACTTCATTTTCCGTCAGTCTATATTGTGACAAAAAATTTGAGAAAATAGAAATCACTCTGAATATCTGAAAGGAAAAATATAAATATAAAAATTAACGAAGACAGTACTTCTCTCTCTCTTTCTCAAGAGCTCATAGCACTAATCTGAATTGATTTTTTTTACTTATACATCCTCTTTACACTTAAGATTTCCTACTCCATTAATATGTGGATGTAACAACAGAGACTTAAAGAAATATATGTATAATTTCCACACACAATTTGAAAAAATGTTCAATACAGTTGTTGTTATTATTAGGAAGAACTATTTTTGAAATAATTTGACACTTGATAGCTTTCTCCAGCCTCATATTTTCTATGTGCACTGATCAACTTCCATTATCACTGCAATATTGTGGAGTGGTAAATTGCACAAATTGACTTTTGAATTATCTTTTCTTAGATTGAAGAGTTATCAAGAGTTACCGTATTTTTCAGAGTATAAGATGCACCCCCCCCTAAAAGAGGGTGAAAATTTGGGTGTGTCTTATACACCAAATGTAGCCAAAAACGTGAGGCACGGAGGAGGCGATGGTCTGTGGCAATCCCTGCAGCCTGGAACAGCTAACTGGCGGTATTCTGGGAGGCCGATCCACCTGCTAATCAGCTGCTCGTGCTGAATCAGGCTGCAATAATGTGCTGAAGCTGACCTGGCTGTTTGCTATTTAATGCAAGGACGTGTCAGAGTTTGCAGCAGCAATCACATCCAGAAAGCACACACAAGTAACTGATTCAGCAGGATTCAATAACTTCTCTTTATATATAATATAACACATGAAGTAAATATACAATACCAAAAGCAGGTTTTCCAACGTGGTAGTAAATACAAGCAAAACACAAGCAGAGGAGAGGAGTTTCAGTTTCAATTTTAGTTTCAGAGATCAGCACAGCATGCAGCTTTAGTACAGAACAGTTGAGCTAAGCCACACCCAGGCTCCTTGCTGTCTCCTTGTTGCTCACACAGCAAATACTGTTTCAGTTTCCAAACAGCCCTCAACTCTCTCACACACTGACAGGACGCTAGCCAGATGAATACCGATGGACGCTGGTAGGCAGAGGTAGATTTTTTTTCTTATTTTCCTCCCCAAAAACTAAGGTGCGTCTTATACTCCGGAGTGTCTTATACTCCGAAAAATACGGTATGTTTTTAAAGAACAGATTAGCTTTTATATTAGAGACAGGAAATATAAGCTTATACTGTAGGTACTAGAACCTATAGAAGAGCTCCAATTTAGAATCTGTCCCATTTGCTCCAACTAGCCCAGCCAATGGCAAGAGGTTGTGTCAGTTATAGCTCAAAATATGTAGAAGGCATCAGGCTGTCTACCACTAAGATTCTGGTATATTTGTAAGCAATCCCACTGTATCAATTCTAAAGCAATTTTAAGCTATACAGTAAATAAGACCTTTACAGCTAATTTGTTCCAATCACAGAGACTTCCTTTCATATAAACTATTAAGCATTTGTTTTGATGTATTATAGCCAGATATGTGTGACCCTTGTACAAAGAATGAGGCATCATACAAACAGGTATTTTAAAACCGCCATGAAATTAATTAACATACTAACACATTTCACAACTCTTGGCTGTTCATATCATTTATAAAATAGAACAGTAAAATGTCCATAGCTGGTTTTGAAATATCTAATTATTTTGAAATTATTAATGATATCACACTTGGAATCTGATGATGAACATTCATTGCCGCTTCAGATAAATGTTAAATAGCAGAAGGATTGGATGGTCTCTGTGGCATCCCTTACAAATGTGGATGCAGAACTGCACCGCCCCCATTGAATGGCTAGTATTCTGACCAGTGTTTGTGAAGAGATTCCTTCTATCATCGGCATTAATGTATAGCCATAGTTAAATGGATTTAAATCATAATCATTTTTAATCATAATATCAAAACAGAATCTCTATATTCAAAAGCAGGATATTATTGTCAGCTACTAGGAAGCAATTGTCGAAGAGCATCTTTTCAAGAGGTGTCCCACAGACCACTATAGAAAACTGGGTGCCAAATTAACTGAATCCATAGCCTGATGTGGCTATGGATTGTTTAAGACGTAGGATGTTTAGAATTGTTTAAGATGTAGTAGGATTGTTTAAGACTCATTTTACACTAGATATTTGCAACATGTTTTAGAGCAGAGTTCCCCAACCTTTCTTGGTTGGCAGCCCGGAGGGGGGGCCTGGCGTCTTTACATGCGCATGCGCATGCGAACGTGGTTGCTAGCGTGTGCGATGCCTGAGGCAACAGTAGCACCTGCGTGAACCTCAGAGTGAAAGTAGTGCCTGTGCAGCAGTTGCGGCGATGGTAGCACCCATGTGGCACTCGCGGTGATGGTAGCATGAGTGGGGGTGTGTGCGTGCATGCACACACATGCGCACTGGCCAACTACTCATGTGACCCAGTGGCCAAGAGACCATGGCCCGGTAGTGGGCCATGGCCCACAGGTTGGGGACCCCTGTTCTAGAGATTATCTAGACACAACTATCATTGTGCTAAATCACAATAGTGCAGACAGACTGACATCACTTTGATAATGGATGGGTGATGCTATAAGTCAGAGTTGGCAAACCTTTTTGGCACTGAGTGCCAAAACAGGAGCACGCGCGCACGTGTGCACATGTGCCGTAAACCAGAAAAGCAGCTGCCCTGGTGTGCATGCGCGCGCTGGGAAGATGATCTTCCGGTTTCTGGCACATGCATGCGCACCGGGCAGCTGGTCTTCGCGCACACATGCATGCCAGAAACTGGAAGACCAGGTGGCATGCACATGCTGGAAACCAGAAGATCATCTTCCCGGCATGCTCATGGGCACCGGGTGGCTGCTCTTCTGGTTTCCACCGCTCCCACGCACGTGAAGACCAGCTGGCCGGCACGCTGGAACCCGGAACAGCAACGGGTGACGGCTCGCATGCCCGGAGAGATGGCTCTGCGTGCCACTTCTGGCACGCGAGCCATAGGTTCGCCATCACAGCCCTAGACCAGGGTTGTTAAACTCACATCGTCACGGTGGTGTGATGTGACATATCGGGACTTTTCCCCCCTTCGCTAAACTGGGTGTGGGCTTGGCCAGCGCATGACGCATCCGGCCCGCGGGCTTGGAGTTTGACAGCCCTGCCCTAGACTTAGTCTACCCTCTCTTTAATACTTAAAACCATTGACAGAGTTTGTCAGTTGGAGGGGAGTATCATTAAAATGAACTCATATCTACTGCTGGATGAGCTGATAGAGATTGCATGGGGGAAACGGGTTTTTTGTCTGTACATATACAGATACAGCTTGATTCTTAGTATAACTAATTTTTGCAAAAAATTAATATATTATTATGAATAGGTCCCCTTATTTTCTCATTCTCCTGTACATTTGTCTTTACTGAATGCCTGTGGTAGCTTCTATTAAGATATAATGTTGACATATTCTAAAAAATATTGATTACAACATTTTGCAATATTGATGCAAAATGGAGGCTTTGGATTTAGCTTCATGAGGTGCTTGTATTCAAATCTATCTTACTTTATTGGAAAAGGACAAATAAAGACCTCAAAGATCTACTCACCTCCCAAATTATTTTTTATACCATTTTATTCTCTTTTTCTCAAATACTCACCAGAAGAAAATACACACAGATCACCTCCGTGAGGAAGATGGGGAGTTAAAAAGTTTGATATATTAATAAATAAAATAAATATATAATATAATCTTTTACAATGAAGAAGCTAAAAGACATGATCCATCCCAATCTTAACCTCTATGAACATTATGATTGTAAAATTAATAATTCATTGATATAGCAGTCATATTTATATTTTAGAAAAATGTCATTAGTCAAGAGATGCTATTTAATAATTAATCACTGATATTTACTAGACAAATTACTGTCATGACAAGGTTTAAATATGCTGTAGCACAAATTTATATTCATACCAATGTTTTCTAGAATACTAGGTATCAAGGAATTATATTCAAGCACAGTTCTTTTAACTTATTAACCAAGATAGTAACGCAACTCTCTTGTTAGTAATCAAATTATTGAGTTTTTTCAATAATGATATTATACTGCTCATTACTTAGTTATCATCCTTACACAGAAAATAAGCATAATGCAATGCAGTGAATGTTTAGAGAGCATTTAATAAATAAGGTATTCCACAAGTAAATATTTAATTTTAACAGGTGACAATCTACTGTTATTTCCACAGGAATAACTTATAGCCGTGATGGCAAACCTATGGCATGCGTGCTGGAAGTGGCACACAGAGCTATCTCTCCAGGCATGTGAGCTGTCGCCCGTTGCTGTCCCGGGTTCCGGCGCACCGGCCAGCTGCTCTTCACAGGAGCGTCGGAAACCGGAAGAGCAGCCCCCTAGTGCGCATGCGCACACCGGGAAGATGATCTTCCGGTTTCCAGCGCGTGCATGTGCACTGGCCACCTGGTCTTCTGGTTTCTGGTGCGCATGTGCGTGTGAAGACCAGATGGTCGGTGCGCGTGTGCATGCGCATGCCGGAAACCGGAAGATCATCTTCCCGGTGCATGCATGTGCACCGGGTGGCTGCTCTTCTGGTTTCCGGCATGCGTGCGCACGCGTGTGCTCCCGTGTTCTCCAACACTGTCATAGACAATCCATTTTAATAAATCCACAAACTGACAGTTCATTTTTACCTATTTTCAGCAAAAAGTTCATAAAGTTCCCAGTTTTTAATAAAAGTACTTGTAATTCCCTCCTTAATCAAACAAGTAAATTTAGCCATTTCTGCAAACTCAGCCATCTTCACAATCCATTCCTTCATCAACTCCCCCCCCCATGGCCTCAGCAAATAAAAGCTCCCCCATGCCACTTCTAAGGCACATAATAGAGTGACTATACTTATTGACTTCTGAGAAAAGTGTCTTCTCAATATATCCAGAAGACCTCTTGTTTTTTCATTAGAAAGGAAGTTGAGGCAATGAAGTCCCACCTTGGTGTTTCTAAGGAAGGCTCTTAGATTTAGGAGGTCTTCAGGTTTAAAGAAGTTGCTACTAAGGTTATAAAAAGTTAGAGTTATTGGTTGAGGTTTGCTATAAGCTGGTGAAGTTTAAAGCAGAATTTCAGCAAAGATACTCGATAAACTCAACTCACCCAAAAAAATCAGAGGCAAAGGAAAGACTGATAATACATTTGACTGAATGATGTGAATATAATTAATGGCAGACTTTATGAATATCGATTCTTTGAGAGATTCAGGAAGACTCAAATGTATAATAAAATAGTTAAATTGTTTCAACTTATTATTTGAAAAGAATGCTTTATTTCTTTTTGTAAGTAATTCCCTTAATGATCACGGTAATAATGTTCAGCAGGGAAGGTGGTATTGGTTTCATGCTTGAAGAAATTTATTGGGAAGTAGTGGCTACAACTGAATGTTATTGCTTTTGTTTAAATATTACCAGAAACTTACTAGAGAGGTGGTAAGGACTTCTGTAGACCAAATATTTAAAACCTGAAAGAAAGGGAGATGTATAAAACATATCTGTGGGGCATCTCACTGATATGGTAGCAAAGAATATAGATACATTTAATTTATTTATATTATTGATCCTTCCATGGACATAAAGCAAACTAGACACTCAGTTGTTTGCTTTAAACTTGATGGACAATAGTGAGTTTTATGGAGTAGCTCAGGTCACCGAGAGCTGATATAGCACAGTAAGAGCTGAAATCTCTGCTGTGAATAAAAAATTATGAATGGTTCACACCACCAAGATGTGGTACTGTTTGTAGAACCCTTCATATGGCCAAATTCTGCTGCAGCTTAACAAGGAAACTTTTCAGTATAACTCTGTGGCATTAATTCATTAGATAATCTTCCTCTCTCCTCAAAAAGCCTTGCAATCCACTACATTGTGTCTGTGATTAGTAGCTCCCTCACTACTCACTTTATCTTCATAATCTCATCTCTGGAACAGCTTTCTATTATCACCTATATATCCTAATAGTAACCTTGACTATAGTCTTAAATTAGTCCTATTGGATACGTGTTTACTGGAGAACATATAGGTTTCCGGACCAATGAAAATGTGTTGCATTGTCATCTGTGGATGGAAAGCAATGTGCTCTTTATTGCAACAGAACCTGGACAATGATTTTCTTTCTGCATTTGAACTAACTTAACTCAGTTATTTCTATACTTCAAGATCTTTTTCTTTAAATGTAAATATACTCTTAACCCCATTTCACTAATTGTATTGATATTCATACTGCATATTGTTTTGAGAGTATTTGTAGAAAACAGAAAGAAATAAGATTAAGCACAATAAGCACACAATCATTTCTTTCTTTCTTTTTTTTTTAAAAAAGAATGCTACATTTGCCAGGAATAATATGCAATTTATTTATTTATTTATTTTCTTGTTACAAATAACTAATCCTCTTTCATATTATTTTATTATTTTTATAAGCAAATATAACAATAGGCACACCAGGTTCCTATTTTTTTTCCTTTTTCACATGTTAAAAATGTATTATTTTTGTTGTGTTAGGCTGACACAATGCTGATAAATCTGGAATTCCAAGGATATTTAGCTATAGTTTAACTTTACTGTAGCTGCCTGGCAGGGAATTATAAAAAGCAATAAGCATCTAATTATGTCATTACAGCCAGTTCATTATGAGTGGGGCTGATCAATAGAATTGATTGCCTCTGTCCACAATTGAAGCATTACATCATTACATTCTAACAATTTGAATGCATTATTAGAAGCAAGAAATCTTGTTTAAAATACTGTAGTAAAATCATAAAAATCTACTGGGGATGTATAGAACACATGTACATATACTGTACCTACACACACACACACACACACACACACACAAATATTCTACACATCCCCAATAAATTTTTATGATTATTGATTCTCATATTTTTATTGCTTCCTAATAATGTGGACCTCAGATACTACATATTGAGTTTCACATTTTCTTCATAAGAACTTACTGAAATAGACTACTGGCTTTAATAAGCCTCCAACTAAGATTATTCTTATTCTATCTAATTTGTTCTTAACCAATATATATACAAAGGAAGGATGGGTGAAAAACATGCTATAAAAATAGGTCCTGAATAAGTCATCTTATTACCTTTTCATCAGATGTACAGAATTTGAAAATATGGAGCTAGTCTGAGATGTGAGGTTAAAGAAGTCTGAAAAAAGTTTGTGCATATCCCCAATAACTAAAACCCACAATATAAATGCAGACTTGCTTTTCTACTTTCTCTTATTGTGACAGACTTGCTCCTTACTTGGAATTGTTGACTGGTGGAATTTTGTCTTTCTTTAAACAGTTACACAAAAGATACTATGGAAAAACATAATGGTAAAGGATCGATTTAATCAGGGTTGCAGTCATGCGCTGGAACTGTTAATGTATCATTTCATGGAAAGGCATTCTTTTAGGATTAAGAGTGTTACCTTTTTATTCATCCTATGGAAGCAAAAGTTTTACTGTATTTGGATATCTGTGATTATTAACATATCTTATACTTCAGTTTGTATACTACCTATGAAGGTGATCTCTGAAATTTTTTCATTGGAGAGAGAAATTATGCATTAAAACTGAAATTTAGGAAGATATATTGCTAAGTTGATGATTCAGGCATTCAGGTAAATTATGGGAGTGACAGGTGCTGCCTGGGAGAAAATGTGGTTATTAAAGGCAGTTTGTTTTACCAGACAAGGAATGGAAAGCTAATGAATTCAGATGGACAGGAAACTGTAAATGCACACAGAGGAAAAGTGAAACTGAGTTAACAAGTTAAACATTTAAAAGATACAGACAAATGTTGTTGGAATAGATACATTTCAGGATAATTAAAAGTCTCCAAATTCATATAAATGTCTAGTTTATGGTACTAAAGGAATGGAAAATGGCAAACAATATAGGGAACATAAAATTATTAAATGAGGTATGAAATGACATGTTAGCAGGCATTATGATCTAGGAGTACATGACTTCTTAAAAGTTTAAATGTGATTCAGCTGTGAATGAATACATTTTTGAGAAGTGTGGTGGGAATAAAACTAGTGATGATAGAAAAATTTGATATTTTTTTTAGTGATCCAAACTGACCTGATCCCCAGCTCTGCATTCATGATATGATAATAAACATAGTTCTCTGTTGGATTTTAATACTTCTCTGACATCTACCTGTTCTTGGTTCAAATTACATATCTGCATGCAATTTGAAATGTGCAGTTGCAGTTGAAATATGTTTAGAAGTGACTCTTTTTGAGAAAAAAAGACATTCATAGTAAGCATTACAATATGTATTTAGATAGTCTTTTTCTGCAAATTGTAAAACAGTAATTACAGATTAAGGTAAAAGTCAGATTTTTATAGTATATATAATCAGGAGAGGATTGGAACTGGTAAAACAAACGTTTTCCATGCACAAAATACAAAGTTCATTTGCGAGACTAAAAGAACTCCTTGCAGAAACCATGGAGAGTTTTGGGCAAACAATGCCAATGATGGATGGACTCAGCACAAGACAGTATCCTAAGCTCCTATTTTAAATGCCATATGGGAATACTGGACTTTAATTGTAACTGAAAAAGTTAAGGCTTTCCTTTTAGGAAAAAGGCATTGTCAAATCACTTCTATGCTGTTGCCAGAAAAATACCATGGATCATACAGTTAAAGGTTAGGGTTAGGGTTAGGGTTAGGACTAGGGTGAGTTAAGCCTGATTTGAAGGAGTGGTTCGTGGGTATTATTATTAAAAGTGATGCAATGATAATGTCCTTGCAACATAGCTTAAAACTGTGACATTAAGATTAATTTTTCTCTACAAGGCATTTTGTTGTGTTTACTGCAAATAGAGGTAGTCCTCAATTTAGGATGGCAATTGAGCCCAAAAGTTCTGTTGTTACATAAGAGAATTGTTAAGTGAGTTTTGTCCCATTTTTACAACTTTTCTTGCCACAGTTGTTAAGTGACTCATTGCAGTTGTTAAATAGTAACACGGCTGTTAAGTGAATCTGGCTTCTCCATTGACTTTGCTTGTCAGAAGGTCACAAAAGATGATCACGTGATCTGGGACACATAAATACATGCCAGTTGTCAAGGGTCCAAATTTTGATCAAATGACCATGGGGATGCTGTAATGGTCATAAATGTGAAAAAAAGTCACAAGTGACTTTTTTTTAGTGCTGTTGTAACTTCAAATGTTCATTAAATAGCAATAGCAATACCACTTAGCACAATACCACTTCATAGTGCTTTTACAGCTTTACAGCCCTCTCTAAGTGGTTTACAGAGTCAGCCTATTGCCCCCAACAATCTGGGTCCTCATTTTACCAACCTTGGAAGAATGGAAGGCTGAGTCAACCCTGAGTTGGTGAGAATCGAATTCCTGGCAGTCAGCAGAATTAGCCTGAAATACTGCATTATAACCACTGTGCCAATGATTGTAAGTCAAGGACTACCTCTATTTGAAATAGTACAAAAAGTAATATTTCCATAGAAGAATTTCATTCAACTCTTCAACTTGTTGAAATAACCTGTGAATGAATCATGGAACTCATTACTGAACTTATCCATCATGTAAAGGGCAAACTATGTCCCCGATCAAAGGTGGTGGTATGAATTATTTCAATGGGCCTAATATGAATAAATAGGTACATATATAATTTTCCACACATTAGGAATCTTGATTGACCCAGGGAGGAATTCCTCATATATGAGTTGGTATGTGTATATACATGGATGCCAAATGTCAGTTAGAAGTGAATGTGGTTGGTGACCTAACAGACATTTTATTGCACTAGGACCATGTTCCCTCCACTCCAATGAGAGGAATTGTTTCCCTTCCATTCTCTAATAATCACAAAGCTTCTCTTCATATAACCTGTTCCTTACAATTTTCTGAAACTGAAAAACTGAAGTATTGGACTTTTTAATATATATTTATTTTCTGCAGAGATAGATGTTATTATTATTGTTGTTAGTTGCAAAGTCAGCCAGATATTTAAACTCGATTTGCCATTTTTATCCACCAATCAAGTCTTTTCCAAGGACCTTGGGTAGGCAGGTGTTTGATGGTGTTAAAGCTATGGCCACAGGATGTCAGCTGCTCCAAATAACATTTCCTTTTGCAATTGACTGATGATGATTTTGTCAAAGCGATAGTGTTCAAGTGGTGCTCCAGATGTTTTGGTATTGCACCCAAGGCACCTATTACTTTGCTTTTCTTTCTACTTCTATTTGCAAGTATTTGAATTTTTATTTTATCCAATTCTTTCTCCTATTATTATTATTATTTTATGTGTTTTGGTACCTATTCCTTAAAGGTTTCCCTTATATCAAAACCTTTTATTACAGCAGACGTCTTCCCTCCCATTCCAGCTGTACACAGAAGGCAGTTTTTTGTAGGGAAAAAAAACAGGTTTTCATTCCTCCCCACCTACTCTACTTCCAGGGCCAGTTAAAGCACTTTATATGGCTGGTGAGCTACAGAGGCCTCTAAGCAGTCACTTGAGCTGAATTAAGCTTGATGCTCAACCCTGGGAATTGAGCAGTGTGCATGTTAACAGGCAACCTTTCTGTTTTGATGTTTTGGTGGTATCGTGATTGCTACCACTTTCTTGCAGCCAAAACATACATTTGTCATTACTCTTTGAGCCTGGGAAGACTAATCGAAATAAATCAGCCATGACTACTCAGGACCAATTGCGACAGTGAGTCTGGACTAATGGAATGTCATAATTAGTTGCCTTTCCAGAGGTGTCCGCCTGAGTGTACATGCACACAGACTGGTCTGCTGCAACTTGCCTAAGTAAGAATTTGCACGCAAACGAGTGCTATTTAATCCACCTCCGTGTCAAGTCCTTCCACAGCTTTAAATATTAAAGAAGCCGCGAGTCTCCAGTGAATTCCAGTCAGTGGTTAGATTCAGATTTTATTATCAGCAATAGGTCTATGACAAGCCTGAACTGTCCTCTCAGATTAGTAATGCCTCACTAGGCCTCTGCTCCATTTACCCTTCCTCCTCCTGCAGCGACTGCAAATGGAAGAGATCCTTAGCATGCTTTGACTTGCTCTTTAAACGTACTGCTGCTCTACGGAAGGTATCCAAGTGTCTGTCTTCATGCAATACCTACAGATTCTGTAAGGTCTGGAAATCTGTATTTTGAATGGGTGACATTTGTATGGAAAGGAATAAAAAGCTGCTAGTGTCAGGATTTTTGTCACTGCTTCTGCTTTTAAAATCACAGATTTTTTTTTAATTATTAGTGGAAAAACCTGAATTGATATGAATCTAACCATAATTTTCATACCGGAAAAAAGAAGTTTTTTTTTATGAGAACAGATCTTTTTGCTTGTGCCTATTTGGAAATTTATTGGCCACCTGGGACAAAACCTCCCAGGGACAGTGATCTTCAGCAGTCTCCCATTAAAAAAAAAAATGGTTTATGTGTGTCTTCTCTTTCCTTTTATCATTCTTCCTCTGTTTTTTATCTTGTTTTCAAAAAATAATAAACTAAACTATATTTTAACCTTATTCTACACAGTACTTTATATGATATAGGGTTCTACAGGCAATTGATACAGTCTTAGTTCTCATGCAGCCTAGAATTAAAAGGAGAAAGAGAAAGATACTGAGCACACAGTATAAAATGAAGGAGAGTAAAAAAACCCACACTTGAATATTTTAGGGAATGAATGGACAATAATAGGTTGATGTCGTATCTGTAGGTAGGTAACTAATACTAAAAATAGCAATATCCATTTGTTGGTTTAGAAGAAGGTTAAAAAAAGGCACTGCTCAGAAGTAAAGAGAACATGTATTCTAATCCAAGCATTTCTAAATTCCAATTCCTTTCAACTTCAATTATCATAGTTCATGCTCTATAGGATTATAGGAGGCACAATTTGAAACTTTTAGAAGGCCAAGGATTGCTTTCCTTAGATCAGATGAATATGATGCAGCAACCACACACACACTTCATTTTCTACAATGTAAAGTTATTTCAAGGAAAAAAAAACAAACTTGATCAATTTAAATTATGTCACAAATGTTAGGATTACATATATCTAGATTTTTTTTTCAATTCAATGAGTTTTGATTTGTCTATAACATATCACTAAAATACTAGAGGCTGGTATTTTTTCCTATTTCTGAAAATATTAAGGCTGGAGTATGTATATTTTAGAAAGGAACAGTTAAAAATGTAGTTGTTCAACAGGCTAGGAACTACTCCTTTGGTTATGAAAAATATATACAACATTTTGAACATTTTTCTTAGTAATCCTAGCATACCTGCATGTTTACTGACATATTTATGTATGTCTAGTGAAATATGTGATTAACATTCAGGAAACTTTCAAGTAAGTTCTTGGCTTATTAGTAACCAACATATTATTTGCATTACTAGTATTGTTAATAAAGCATTTCACTAAATGTTAAATGTCTCATTCATTAGTATGATGGATGGAAGCAAGCAAACAAACAGAAACTGTAGTAAACTTATGTGCATAAGCTAATGGAACTTATTTCATAGAGCTAATACTGTACTGTAGCAGCAACAATGGAAATAGGAGGAGCTTTGAGGCTGCTGCTGAGACACTGAAAACCTGGTTAATTAATTAAATCAATAAATCTATCAGGAAGGCAGGATTTTTCAATACATTAACTACATGAAAAATGCTGGCTATATCAAGATTTCACAAAGTCTGCATAACAAGACAGACACAGACTTCAGAGGATATTTAGAACTGCAGAAAAAACAATTGCTACCCACCTGCCTTCGATTGAGGACCTGTATACTGCACGAGTCAAAAAGAGGGCTGTGAAAATATTTACAGACCCCTCACATCCTGGACACAAACTGTTTCAACTCCTACCCTCAAAACGACGCTATAGAGNGTTATTCTATTCTATTCTATTCTATTCTATTCTATTCTATTCTATTCTATTCTATTCTATTCTATTCTACACACTTGGCCAATAAAAAATTCTATTCTATTCTATTCTATAATACTCTTTATAGAAGAATATGATTAACACAAAAAATATTTTAACATTGCTGATCATAGAAAAATTAGGGAAGCCTACAACCATATTTGGCACTGTAGAAGAATGAGTCACAGTAGTAGAATGGGGATGTGTCTGATATTTAGCCATTTAAAGTATTCCTATGACAGGAGCCTACCTTATTTGGTCATACTTTTCTTTTTCATCTGATAGATTTATCAGACATTTTCAATACTATAAAATCCTGATAAACAGAGGGACAAGGGTGAATTTACATCAAAAGCACAGTAATCTTTATAGTGAGTGAAGCCACTGGTTGATCAACCTGTATTGTTGACACTGGATGGTAGCGGTTTTATGAGACTCGAACTGGCACTTTCGTAGCATCATCTGAATATCCAAGAATGTTGGATCTTTAGTACATATCTTTCTTTGCATTACTTATGTGAAAAACTTATATATTGAACTAGAAGTGAGACAGGAACATTACCTCACCCAAAATATATTGTTAATATTTCTTCTAATGTCCACCTGTTAGGACTGATGCCTGGTACAGAGGAGCAAACCATTATGTTCATATGGTAGCAATTATCCCTTTGTCATTATTAATGTTGTAATTAGGATATTCAGAATGTGTAGCTAGGAAGAATAGGATGATAACACAGCCCTAGTTCAACATAATTTTATTTTAAGAGGAAAAGTTCCATCTTCAACTATTTCTTTAAAAAACGCATAATAGTTGTTTAAATCCAAAGACTGAAATATCTTATTTACTGTCTTTACAGAGCTATTTTCTCATTGAATACATTTTGTAATTATATGCTTTATACTCACTGAAGACTGTAACCTGAAAGAATTGGCTGAAAGAATAAGACTATCTATGCACACTTTGATTAAGAGTTGAATCTGTTGTTTTAAAAAAAAACATCCAGTATTAATTGTCCCTTTGCATAATCTCTTTAAGCTTCACTCTAATTTTAGCAGTGTAACCTATTAAATTCTTCCGGAAATGTTAAAATCATTTTAATCCACTCAGATCTATTTCCAAGGAAGAGTCCAATTTGTTTCAATGTTATTTAATACTAAAGAACATTATTATTATTAATTATGTATTAAATTTATATGTCGCCCATATATCTGTCCAAGATGATTTATGAAAGGCAGTTTGGTTGAGTGGTTAAGGCTAGATACGGAGAGACTGTGAGTGAGTTCTAATCCCACTTTAGAAATGAAGCCAGTTGGGTGACTTTGGGGTGGGTCACTGTCTCCAATGTCTAGAACGAAGGCGATGACAAACCACTTCAAAAAAATGTTGCCAAGAAATCTGCAGGGAAATGTATAAGCAGACACCAGGAGTCGACACTGACTCCAAGACATATTATATACAGAGGCAAGTTGGATTGTATATAACCTTCCAGTTTTTGATTGATTATTTGCCATCAAGCCATTGTCAATTCTTAGCAACCACATAGATAGATTTTCTCCACTAAATCTTCCAATGTGGAGAGGCATAATTCTGCAGAAACTGAGATCCGTGATTTAATTGGAAATGATAAAATGCTCTGATCTTTTTAAAAAGCAATCCATAAACATCTCTGTCTGTGCTGACATGCAAGTTTAAATTGATGTGATTTAAAATTTTATCTTATTAAATAATTTTGGATGTATATAACAAATCCATGAACATTCCAGTAAATTAATATTTTAAATGAAAAATGCACAAATGTATTTTTTTCTTTAAAAAACAAACAAAAGTACTGAAAAAAGCTGAATGTCCATTCCATTGGGTCTTAACAATGAAGATGTAAATTGCAAAGGTGTAAATTGAATTTAGGTGTAAATTGCAAAGGCAGAAAAAACAATGAACCAAGATAAAATAGAACATATTGTGCTTTTGGCTATTATTGCTAAGCACACCTTCCAACAGACCTTTTTTAAAAACAATATTAAAAATGAAGCATAAGGTAGCATATTTGGAAAGCATTACATACAGTATGCCAGGACACCATTTATTCCTTTAAACATGTAATTGCTCCAAGATAATTCATAAATCATATATTTGGCTATGTTTCTCTACTATGCAGCTGGCATGGTTTTAAGAATCAGATAAAAGCTCTGCAGCAGATATGAGAGCAAGAACTATCCCTTTCTTTAATGTAGTTTCTATTCTTTGAACTTTATATTAACACACACACACACACACACACACACAGACACACACACTCCCTTCTCTCCCCTATGGTATACATCTACATGGAAGAAAGGAAGCAGTGAGGTACCACTGCTCTTAGGCCCAGTACTCTTCAATATCTTCATAAACGATTTAGATCAGGGAATAGAAGGGGAACTAACCAAATTTGCAGATGATACTAAGCTGGCAGGAATAGCCAACACCCTAGATCAGTGATGAGCGAACCTTTTTTTGCTCGGGTGCCAAAAGGGCGTGCGTGCGAGCGATAGCGTGCGCATACATGCCCACACCCATAATGCAATGCCCTCCCCCCACATGCATGCGTGCACAACCCTCCCCCTGTGCTGTCTCCCCACGCATGCGCGCAGGCCTCTGAAGCCTCCGGACTTCTGGTAGGCCCGTTTTTCGCCCTCCCCAGGCTTCAGGAAAGCCTCCGAAGCATGTGGATGGCAAAAAACCAGCCCAACAGGCCTACCGGAAGTTCACATGCGCGCTGGAGCTGACATAGGGCAACGTCTTGCATGCCCTCAGATATGGCTCCGCGTGCCACCTGTGGCACGCGTGCCATAGGTTCGCCATCATGGCCCTAGATGATAGGCTCAAGATCCAGATGGATCTTGAAAGAGTTGAACACTGGGCCCTATCTAACAAAATAAAATTCAGTGTAGAGAAAAGTAAAGTCTTACACTTAGGCAAGAAAAATCAAAAGTACACATATAAACTGGGTGAAATCAGGCTTAATAGCAGTGACTGTGAGAGGGATCTTGGAGTCTTAGTGGACAACCAGCTAAATATGAGCCAGCAGTGTGCAACGGCAGCCAAAAAAGCCAATGCAATCCTAAATTGCATTAACAGAGGGATACAATCAAGATCAAGTGAGGTACTAATACCACTCTATAAAGCCTTAGTAAGACCACACCTAGAGTACTGCATCCAGTTTTGGTCACCACACTATAAAAAAGATGTTGAGACTCTAGAAAAAGTGCAGAGG
>QLTV01000598.1:4689249-4702246 GCA_003457575.1 Thermophis baileyi | reverse complement strand
AGGAAGGAAGGAAGGAAGGAAGGAAGGAAGGAAGGAAAGGAGGAAGGAAGGAAGGAATTAATTTTGATGCTCCATGACATAGGAAACTCCATAGGGAAGCCGGCAGGAAGTTAGAAGTTGCTCCTGCTCCCACTGCTATTTGCTCTATTGTGGTCATCCTATGTTCATTTAGGGAAGGAAATACCTTGAAACAATGACCCAATGGGGCATAGGTCACCTAGTATAATAATACATATAGTTAACATTTGGAGATTGGGGAATGGCATACTATTTTATTTTGTACAGTGAAATCTCTTGAGCAGCCTTGTTTAGGGCTAATGATACAATATAGTTTGCTCCCTAGTGAAAACAGTAAGTTTCCTTTGCTTATCTAATGTGCAAAATACTCCTAACTTCTCAATATAATATATGTACAAATAATATATTTGGCTCACCTGTATTTGAAATTTTGGACTGAAAAAAGGCATATTATCTTTACTGCTAGTCAGTAGTACACCAGTCTAAACCCAGGCATTATCATTTTTGTATTTTGTAAATCTGTTCATCTTTATTTTTTTAGGGAGATATTGTGGGTTCGTCCCCAACTCTGCAAAACTATTACCAGGCGACTTAACCATTTCTTGTATGGTTGTTTAGAATTTCTTGTATGGGTTCAGAAAACAAGTAAAGCTTTGTCAATAAAATCCAGGCGCTTCAGTCAATATTCTATTGTCAGAGGGAAAGGTTCATTAAAGAGGAAAATAAAAATCATTTGAATACCTCTATCTTATCAGCTCGCAAAATGAAAGCATTGATTTTAACAAAGATAGCAAGAATACCACAAACTAAAAGGTTGGACATCTAAAAGTATATAGCTGTTTTATAACAAAGCACATCTTTCACTTAGTTGTCTTTATTATACTGTTATTACCAACTTTATAAATACCAATTATAAGGGAATTCTAATACTTCATTTTTCTGCACAGCATGTTTTTTCTAACAATTTTTTGTTTGCAGATTCATTCCAAAGCATTTACAAGAAAACAAAAATCCTTCAATACTACTTCATAGTTAAATAGCATTACCATGGTCAGATTTCCAAAAGAATCTTGTTTCCACAACGAGAGAAATAGACAAAGAGTAAATGAAATATTGTAAGATCAATTTCAAATAATATTATTGACACTTCATTTAATATTTACCAAAGTGCAGGAACTGCATAGATAAAATACAAGAAATCTCTTGCTTAGTTTTATTGTAAACTGTAGAAAGAGGCAAAACTGATTTCTGCCTCACTGAATGTTTGATTATTAATGAATAATTATTGTAATAGCAATGAAACATTAATTTATTTTAGAATGCAACATTTCCAGTAGTGATGTCTTACAGTTGGGGCTAATATCTAGTCCTGAATATTAATCCTAAATAATAAAATGTATTTCAATTTGGCAAGTATTCCAGTATAGTCAAATTTTTTTTTAATCTGTATGGTGAGCAATACTTTTAACTGGAATTGAAGAGTGTATTTTTTTAAAAAATGCTTGGGTATTTTGGATCAGTTATGTGAAAACCTAAAAAAAGATACTCCCCAAGAGACATGTGAAGAATAGAAATTCCTTAGAATTTTTGGAGGGGGGTGTGCTACTTGATATTTAAAAAGAAATCAAACATTTCTAAAGTATTTTTCATCTTCAATTTCATTTTGAAAGCTTGAACCTATTTCCAGCAATGCAAAACTTTCTCCATAACTTTCAGGAATGTGTTGGAATGAGACACTATACTATATTGTTTATACCACATAAAATATACATCAATCTGAAGTGAACCTAGAAGATGTATTAACAATCTTTCAGTAATGATTTCTCACTGCTTCTACCTTCTGGAACTGCAATACCATTCCATTTTAGATTGTTTAATTCTCAAGGAGCCTTAAAAAGGTCCAACTTTAAAAATTTTAAGAAAGAAATAATTAGAGGATATAGATAGAAACTTTCAGCTGACCTATGGTAAAAAGTGATATTCTTCTAAAATTTCAGAAAACTTACCATACAGCCCAAATCAAGGAAAGGGTGAAAATCAATGTTTACATTTGCAGAATTTTGCAAATATTTGGGGGAAGAACTTTGGCTCAGTTTAAAGTAATGTGGCTTCTGGTTTGTGATGGCATTTTTACTACATATTTTTTCTTCTCTCTCTCTCTCTCTCTCTCTCTCTCTCCTCTCTCTCTCCTAGAAGAGCAAATGGGGATGAGGAAGAGAAACCTTGCTGAATTCCATTCCATTCCATTCCATTCCTCTCACTTTCTCTCTCTCTATTTCTTTCTCTCTCTCTCTCTCTCTCTCTCTCTCTCTCTCTCTCTCTCTCTCTCTCTCTCTCTCTCTCCCAACACACCTCACAAGGCTTTATTGTGGGTAAAAAAGGAGGAGGAAGGAATATTACATAAATTTGCTGCCTTGAGTGATTTATAAAAATAATAAAGGCAATATAAAAAATCTTTAAAAAGGAAACTCCATGCACCACCCTGATTGCGTGAGTCTGGCAGTGGTTTTAACAGAAGGTTCTAGTAGGGGACAACAGTTTTGTCATAGACACCTCTTCCTCCCTAGAGTACAAAGCTAATTTATGTATTAAAATATGTTGTCATCGCTGACATTGAGAAAACCCACGAGGTTATAAAGTGGAACTCCTTTTTTTCTGTGGAGACATTATAAAGCAATTTTTAAAAGGGTGAAAGTTGGGCCCAGGGACCTATGATAAAGAATATAGGACCATTTTATTTACTTTAAAACTTTAAGAAATTTAACAGTATCTTAAAGTATAAATATTGTGGATACTCTGTTTGAGACAGATAAGTTTTCACAGATTATCTACTATATTTATATCAGGAATGTAAGCACAACCTCACAGTATAGAAAATGTTGGAATGTTGGTATGGAATATCCAGGTATTTTTGGCAACCAATAGTTTTGTAGCTGGAAACTTTGTATTTTGAATTGTTTTGTCACACAAACACCATTGGACATTTTGTGGAATGGATGCAATAATTATGATAGTGGCTAAATAGTAATAGGTGGTAAGGACAGCCAGTTTGGGATAGTGGTTAAGGCCCAGGCTAGAAACTGGAAGACTGGGGGATCTAGTCCTGACTTAGACCCAAAGCTGGAGGGGTGACTTTGGGTCAGTTCGCCTTTCTCAGTCCTAGGAAAAAGCCAATGGCAAATCACTTCTGAAATCTTGCCAAGAAATTGCGAGGACTTGTTCAGATAATTGCCAGGATTCAACACATGACTTGAATGTGCACACAGACACAAGGAGTAACACTTGTGATAGTCTTTAAAGTTGTGATTTGTTTCTTGATAAATCTGTAACATAATATTGCCTTAAAACTCAATAGTTATAATTCCATTATTATCAAGTATGACAACTGCTTTTTATGCTAAAACAATTCAAGATTACATTGTATGTACTTGTGACAATGAATGGATTTCAGCATATTTTTACATTAGGCAAAGCCATACTGACAGCAATGATGTCTTATATTTCCTAATTTAATTTCTTAGACAGATGTCTATAAATGCAGGATCATAAAAAGACAATGTTACATCTGAGGTGAAAATGAATACCAGTGTGCATCTCTGCAATAAATGACCACTGATAACTTCCATTTAGTTTTATGATGAAAAGGATTCCAGGCTGCTGAATAGAATAAATGGAATAGAAGTGAAAAAGCATTTTCATTTTCAGTAATTCTGTACTTTATCTGTACTTTTAAATAAGTCAATTCATTCATTTTAGCCCAATCCTCAACTCAGGTAATCCATTTTTAAACTGTTATTTGCCTTCGGTCCAGTTAAAGTATAAGCCCAATATAAGTAAATATAATTTGCCTAAGTTGGCACGATGAACCCATTTTTCTATTTTAAATACGTTTTGAGAGGAATCACCGAAGCACTTATGTTGCATTACACAT
Organism: Thermophis baileyi; assembly: GCA_003457575.1. NCBI lineage: Eukaryota > Metazoa > Chordata > Lepidosauria > Squamata > Dipsadidae > Thermophis > Thermophis baileyi. The sequence goes on along the minus strand of QLTV01000598.1, from coordinate 4,698,297 downwards.
TTAAAAAATAGACCATTAAATACCTGTGGTTCCTGTCACTCCTATTAGGTCACATGATATATCGATAGACTTCCTAAACACAAGTTCTCTCATTTCTGATTTGCAAATTGTTCTACAGCTTTACTGAAATCAGTGCTAGACAAGCTACAGTATATTGCATCATTCCAAAGAGCAGTTAATAATTTGTCTTCAAACCTAAATTACAGAATAAATGAGTTTATTTCTAATCTAGTTTATATATCAGAGCCTAGAAAATCAAATACTTTCCCCCTAAATTCTAAAGCAGTTGACCTAATTCACACATCTCCCAAAGCAGTAAAGTTATAATAGTTTTTCTTTCTTCCATTGTCATACAGTGTTTCCTATTGTACATTATCTTATAGAGGATATACTAAGACCATCTGAAATGTAATGTAATAGTGAATTACCTTTTGACTTCTTTAGTCCTTTGCATTAGGCTTAATATTAAAAAGAATATCAATGGAAAGATACAGTACATTACCTTGATATTGAAACCATAAGTCTGCATTTCATTATTCTTAAAATGGAGACAGGGATTGGACACTTATTGTAACTTCTGGGTTTCAAGTTACATCCAGAAGCTTTTGGATAAAGATGTAAACAGTGCTTGAGCCCATAATAAGTAGCAATTATCTGTATCTTTCTGCTAATCCTTTTTCTACCAGTCCTCATTTTATTTGCAAGCTTTTAAGAAACCAAGCTACACATTTTGCAGGTATCTTATCTTAATGCTTAATTTTTGTTCTAGTCTCGGTAAGGACTCTTTCACAGTCAGTGCTCTTTTATGCAGTCCTAGGAGATTGGAGTTTCACACCAGCTTTTCTACATAATTTTCAGGTCAGCCACAGTGCAGAAAGAAATACTATGAATATAGCATTCAAATCCCAGAGCGACTCAGTTTCACTGATAGGAATTGTAACCTCTTATCCTACTTTCCTGTTCCACAGCATTACACAGAAGTCAGAATGCCATGGTGCTTCACTACTATTTCAAGGTGTGTTTCAAATTAAATATTATTTTTTAAAAGAAATGTAACAAGAAAGACTCTAGGCAGAGTAGCCACTAGATCAGTGGTGGGTTGCTACCGGTTCTCACCGGTTCGGTGAACCGGTAGCGGCGGTGGTGGTGGGAGGCTCCGCCCACCTGCCTGGATGTCATCAAAAACGCTCTGAGCATGCGCAGAAGCGTTGCACGCCCACGCGCCTGCACGCCCGCACGCCCGCACGCTTGCACGCTCCCATTCCCGAACCAGTAGCAAAGGTAAGTGGAACCCACTACTGCACTAGATGTCAGTGTTTTTATTTCCCATTGATCAACTAGTGGAAATAGTGCTTGATTTATGGTGGGTATTACAAGGGCAGCCATAGTGAAAATACCCAAGGGTAGTGTGAAAATGTTTCTGTGGATTTCTGGGGATCAAGCTGTGACTATCTCCTACTGTCATGCAAATAGTTAAAAGCATTGATGATGTTACCTAGTTTGGGTAATGAAACTCCTGCAAGAAAACAACCAAGCTCAGAGAGCACCAAGGATTCCTCATTTCAATCCTGAGCTATCAATATTCTTTATTAGTTACAAGCACATTCAAGTAATGATGAGTTAACTATAGGGAGTCATTTTAGGGCCTTATTTTCCTTGAACTTGAATGAAACCACCAGTTATCTGTTATGGCATGCAATACAATCAAATATATGAAAAAACTCCACACGTATATTAGAACTGCCTTTTAGCAAGAAATCTGACTGCTAACTCCAATAATTTTGTTAGATTCTTTTAAAACCTTTTTCAGGAAAATGAACCTTTTCTGGATCGTGAAACCCTGTGCTCAGTCACTCATGCCCTGGTCATCTCCTGCTTGTAGTATTGCAATGTGCTCTACATGTGGCTACCCTTGAAGAGTATTCAGAAGCATCAATTGGTCCAGAAAGCTGCAGCACAGACAGTTTTAGAGGCCCCTAGGGTGGCACATGTAACACCACTGTTACGTGGCTGCCGATCTACTTCTGGGTGCACTTCAAAGCATGGGTTACAGAGGTGGGTTTCAGCAGGTTCTGACCACTTCTGGAGAACCGGTAGTGAAAATTTTGAGTAGTTCGGAGAACCGGTAAATACCACCTCTGACTGGCCCCACCCCCATCTATTCTCTGCCTCCCGAGTCCCAGCTGATGGGGAGGAAATGGGGATTTTGCAGTAACCTTCCCCTGGAGTGGGGAGGGAATGGAGATTTTGCAGTAACCTTCCCCTGGAGTGGGGTGGGAATGGAGATTTTACTTTATCCTTCCCCTGCCATGCCCACCAAGCCACGCCCACCAAGCCACATCACGCCCACCAAGCCATGGCGACAGAACCGGTAGTAAAAATTTTTGAATCCCACCACTGATGGGTTACTACTTTTAAAGTCTTTTATGACATGGGTGCAGGATATCTGTGGAACCGTATTTTTGCAATGGGATTGGCCCACCCCAAACTTGCTGGCGGAAGATGTCTACTGCAAATCCTATCAGTGAAGGAATTTTGGTTAGTGGGATCCAGGAGAAGAGCCTTTTCTGCCATGGTGCCTGTCCTTTGGAGAAAAGTTCTGCCCCCTCTCTTTAAACATTCAGGAAAAGGCTTAGAAGCTGGCTATGCTGGCTGGCATGGAATCCTGAAGGAGAAGCTGTCGGATGGAGGTGGGCAGAGAAGGCACTAGCAGAGAAGGCACCCGTATCTCTCCATTCCACGTAGTTGTTTTTTAGTTTGTTTTAATTTTTATAATTTTGAACAGTTTTTATATTTATAATTATCGAAAATTTGTGAGTCAGTCACCATGAATCATGGGCAGCAAATAAATTTGATAAATAAATAAATTAAAATATAAAGATGATCTCAAACTTAATTGTTTTCAATTAAATGATGTTTACAACTAGAGATGTCTCTTTGTGGAACTTAACCCAAGCAAATTTGAAATAATAACGCTAAGAGAGTTCTCTGCAACAAGAATCTTAAAACAATATAAGCACCAAATTACTTATCAAGCTTACCAGTTTGGTTTCAGTTGCTTCAGAAAGTTCTCAATACGTCATAAATCTTTATCCTGAAATATATTGGTATAGCAGTTCCCAACCCTGTTCTTTGGTTCTTCTAACATTCTGTTCCTTGTATTAATTGATAAACTATATCGGTTTTTAAAAAAATCAATTTAGCTGACTTTATGTACGCGCAATTGTTATTCAATACCTGTAATTTAAGGAACTTGATAATTCTGCAAGGTGCTGAGTGTTCTTCAATTGTATTGATTTTTCTAAGAGCTGCTGTTCTGCCGCTCTTTGTGAAACTTTGTACTCGTAGAGTAATGCGCTTATCAATACTATTCTGAAGTCAGAATTTATGTTCAGTCAACACTCGACTGAACTTCATTTGGTCACAGTATATTGTTTTTGTAAAGTTCATGGTACATGTGTCCACAAAGATTTGTAGTTATAAAGACATTTATGGGTCTTACTCCTTTTCTTTAATGTTAAAAGGAATCATATCACAATGGCAATATGTATATAGAGTCTTGTTTCTGTGTTTAATGATTTCTTGTACATAATCATTCTTTCACTTATGCAAAATGTAACATTGCTGGCAGATGTACATTCTTTCGATACCCACAAACTTGCTTTCTTATGTTTTACATTTACTAAGACATTTTTTTCACCACTAAAACACAGACTCAGAAACAGCCCTCACTCATAAAAGAATTGATTTTTGTGTAAATCTGGAAAAAATTATTTGGACATGATTATTTTCTCAATATTATTAAAATAATAATTGGCTACAAATTTATTTTTATTTTTATTTATTTTATAAAATTTATATGCCGCCCAACTCCCGAAGGACTCTGGGCGGCTTACATCATAAAAAATAAAACATATAAAAACAATTTAAAAAAGAAAGGGGGAAAAAAAAAACCCAACTATATTTAAAATAAAACATTCACGTTTGCATATGAAAAGTTAATACAAATCTATGAAAATGGATGAGTGAAAATTTTATATATTTTTATATTTCTACACTTTTCCATACATTCTTATAAATATTTCAAATTACTTTATAAAAACCATAAACCTGGGACTCATGCAAGCAGGCAAAGGGATTTTAGTGCTTATTTCTTTAAAGTTTAGATTGGAATCCTTGTGTATTGAATGAGTATTAATGTTTATGTGACTTTTTTTAATATAAAAAGAACTTTCCATGTAATTTATAGAGAAATATGTGAATTTAGTTTTAATTTAAAAATGAATCAAGTTAAATTCTCATTTACTTATCTCTGATTATATTTGAATATGAGCTGTTACGTGGAAGCATGGTTCACTAAGAAAAAAAAGATATAAAGTGGCTTACTGAAATTTTCTTTGCATGGTTTTCTTTTTGTGCTTATTTGTTTTAGCATTCTCATCTGCCTTGGCGAAAAAATGTTTGTGAAATGTCTTTGAAAGGAGAAAGAAATGTATCAAGTGGGTTGCTCTTAGATTTACTTAGTTGTAAGGTGGTCATGCATTATGTATGGCTGTCACATTTTCAGCTTTGTTTTTTTTGTTTTTTATATTCATTTATCCTGTTCTTATTTATTATACATTCTTATGATATACCCTACTTACATTGAAGAACAAAAACCACAAAAGTAGAACTTCTATTTTCCCATAGTAAAAATATTGAGATGGATTGGCTTGAGAGTGGACCTAGATTTCTTTGGTTATAGGCCATGATTTTAGCCACTGCACTATGCTTTAGTATATTGTGAGCAATTTTATCCATATTATTTTTTAGATCTATAAACAACCCAAGAGGCTTCAACAGAAATATAAGTCACTTCTACAATCTCCAATGATAAAATATCCTAAAAAATATTGACGGGAATAATTGCTAAATATTCTCTAGCACTCTGAATATAAGCTAATAAAACAGGATTCATAGCGAAACACCATATCTGCCAAACTGCAAAGCTGATATGGAGACATTAGATTCACATTACTGAATTGAAACTATACACAAATGTATGTATATAGTAAATATTCTCATAAAAAAGAGAGCCAGTTTGGTGTCGTGCTTAAGGCTCCAAGCTAGAAAGCAAGAGACTGTGAATTCAAGTCCCACCATAGCCATGAAAGCCAGCTGGGTGACTTTGAGCCAGTCATTCTCTCTCAGCCCACTACACCTCACAGGGTTGTTGTTGCGGAGGAACAGGAAGAGGAAATTGTGTTGGATATGTTTTCTGCCTTGAGTTATTTGTAAACATAATAAAGGTGGGATACAAATAAATAAATAAAAATAAAAATGTATTTCCATACAAGAAAATATCTCACTCTAACATTTCATAGTATCTCATATATATTTTTCTCACAAATTTCAATTAATACAAAATTTTTCCCAACCTAGTAAGGTAATACTTGAGTGGGTTTCTTTTTCACTTGAATATTTCCATAGAGTGTGCCTAGAAATCTGGTCTGGGGTCTCTGACACTTTCCAATTGCTTTTCCCAGTTCAAAAGGTTCAGCTAAAGTTGTGTACTTCTCAATCTTTGGTTCCTCTGAACTGACCTTACACTAATCTAAATAAGTAACATTAATACTATGTCAATGAAAGACATAAACAAGCAACTGAAATTATAGGCCCTTTCACCTCATTGATTTTTGTATTAGTGATTGTCATTCATTCTTCTGCAAATTAGGCCTTTTAAAAAATCTGTGGCATAGTGTGATCTTGTCTCCGCCATGATACTGTATCATAATTATCAATATGCCTTTCATAATACTGTACATAGCTGTATTCTTTTTTTTTTGCATAATTTTGGATTAAAATTCCCAGAATGCTCAGCTAGCACAACTATTGTTGAAATTCTATCATTGTGCTTTATGACCGCGTTGCTTAGTGATAGAAATTCCAATCCAATCACTGCCATTATGTGAGCACTGCCTATAGTGCTAGCATGTAACCAGCCACAGTAATGTCATCCTGAAATTCTGGCAGTTTGGCATATTTCTGAAAATTAATATACAGATGTATAAGTATAATGGCATTATGGTTATCTTGCTAGCTAATGATCCAAAATAAAAATTTAAAAAATGAAATTTCTGGAAACAATGAAGTTGCATTGAAAAAAATGGTTGGGAAAAAAAAGAGGCATATTAACATTAAAAAACATTGAATAAGGGGTTTTTTTACGGTAAAAAAAACCTGTACAGTGTGATAGAATTCAAAACAAATAAATACAAGTAGATGGGAGGAAAAAGGTTCTACCCAGTTATCTACTTTTTAGTGAAGACCTGTATAAGAAAAATAAAAAAACATGCCAGCTGCACACTATATACATAACATGCACCTTGAATCTTGTGAAATTTAGCTTGACATCTTCATTGTTTGAAGTATAATGGAAAACAGCCATAAACATGAGCTTTCTGCATTAATGACATTTACATCATACTACCACTTACCATACTACGATGTTAATGTCATTAATACAAAAAGTCAATCATGTTGGGAGTGATCAGCGGGAAAAGGAGAAGGGGCTGCCCTAGTACCCACTGGTTAGACACTATAAAGGATGACACCGGGATTACCATGGTAGATCTGAAGGAGATCAAAGGCAGAGGGCATGGAGAGTGCTGATCCATAGAGTGTCCAAGGGTCGGACACGACTGAATTGCTGACAATGGCGACATCATACTATGTATAATTTATGATGATATTTATTACTATGGACTTCTGAGGTATGTTTATATAATTAAGAGTCAGGAAGGTCTTGGAGATCACCAAGTTCCACTCTTTTTGCTACTGGAAATTCAGCATTAGAGCATCCTTAGCAGATAATTGAATTGCCTTTGCTTTAAGATCTTCTATGAGATCATTCTTACTGTAACTTTTTTTCAAATGTTCAACCAAAATCAGTTTTGTAGAGGTGGGAGAGAGCTTTTGCTCTTGTGACACCTCTATTTATAAAATGCTCACCCTGTCCTGAGGCCACATTAACATCTTGTGGCACCAGGTTGTGGATTTAATTTTTATTTATTATATTGTTTAAGGTGCTGAATGACTTCCATCTTCCACTAGTTTGTATATTTTCATTTTGCATTTAATTTTATTTTTTAAGTCTTTATTAAAATTGTATCTTTTAGTATGCTTTATTGTAAATTGCCAAAACAATTATAGCAATTGAGTAGTTTTAAAAAAAATAATATATAAATAAATGTATTAATCGAAATTTCTCTCATAAATTTAGAATAGTGAAATAATTTTCTGTTTGTCCTAAATTTTTATATAATTGGATCTTAGCAGTTAAGCAAAAATGACTAAAATATCAGCGATGCCATAGTTTTATGTGTCTTTTTTTCTCCTAAGAGATATCAGGATTAAAATATTTGTATGCTGAACAATGTTAAGTGATAATATGCAGCAGGCTAAACTATATATCATTATGGAAGTTTTGTTCTATGAAAAGGCAAACTACAGTAGTTAGCTTTCAAAATCTATTACTCAAATTTATTATTCCAGTACCGTTTTCACAAATCATTGCTAAATAGAAAAACAAACAAACAAAACCCTCAAACAAGCACTTCAGTATAACTTTCTGTATGCCAATGATATACTAGCTTTCATCAAGAACCTAGAGCTTATAATTTTCATTAATGTAGAATTTACAGATTATACAATAAAAGTCTTGTTTATTCTAATAAAAATATGGATAGTTTTATTGTAACTGATAGTTTACATTTAATAGCAAGGGAGTACACAGAAACACACACTCTATGTGGGTATGTGTGTGTGTGTGTGTATGCACACTCAATCAGCTTTCAGCTAGAACCTACACACACACACAAGACACTTACCAGCCTAAATAAACCCACTGCAGGATGAAGGCGTTCAGTCATATGAACCTAATTTTACTATGCTAGTTCTGTAAGGATTTAGTAGATAAATTGATTTTCCTGTTGACTATGCGTGGCTGAGGGAAAATCACTCAAATTGTCTTCCATACACCATAATCCCTGCATATTGACTCTCAGGTGCATATACGTGTATGCACACACACATGTGTATGCACACATGCATACACCCCCAAGAATCAGTGTATACATTTATACCAGAAAAGCTGTGGATAATAAATAGAGATGGATTTGGTTTGAAGGGATTGTTCTGTCCAATATCAGTAAACTATATGTCTTATAAGGAACTCTTCTGCCTCATTGACAACCTAATCGGACAACCTGACCTTAAGTACCTCAGAAGTCAGATAAACAGTATTGGATATGGGGAGCTCACATGTAAGAGTCAAAATGTATCAGAATGAAAACCTAGTTGCCCAGCACTTTATGTTGTTGGATAATGAGTTTCTTTTATTGATTACCTTTGATTCTATTGTAATTTAGGTATCTAGAGACATCACATTATTGACTATGATCTGTATAGTCAAAGTTATAGTTTTCCCAGTAGTAATGTATGGCTGTGAGTGTTGGATCATAAGGAAGGCTGAGAGGTAAAGAATTGATGCTTTTGAATAGTAGTGTTGAATAATCTTGAGAGTCCCTTGGACTGCAAGGAGATCAAATTAGTTAATCCTAAAGGAAATCAACCCTGACTGTTCTTTGGAAGGACAAGCTTTGTATTTTGGCTATCAAATGACAAGAGAGGACTTCCAATGAGTCCTTGATGTTGGGAAAGATTGAAGGCAAAAGGAGAAGAGGACAGCAGAGGATTAGATAGTGACATTGACTCAATGACTCAATGGGCATGGATTTGGGGAAACTCTGGGAAACAGTGGAGCACAAGGGGGATTGGTATGGTTCATGGAGTCATGAAGAGTCAGATACAACTTAGTGACTGAATAACAACACAACACACACACATATATACACACTGTATATATACACAATATATATACATAATATATACAATATATATTATTATATTATATTATATTATATTATATTATATTATATTATATTATATTATATTATATTGTTATTGTTTTTGTTATTGTTATTATACAATTATATCACAGAGGCCAGT
>QLTV01000598.1:4637040-4648417 GCA_003457575.1 Thermophis baileyi | reverse complement strand
GCCTGGCTGACGGACGTCCGGAGCAGGCAATAAAATGGGATTGCTTGGAGAACAGATCAATCACAGTCCAGATCACGGTGTTCCCTTTGCTGTCTGGGAGCTCCACTATGAAATCCATGGCTATCTCTTCCCAGGGTTTGCTGGGGTTCACCACTTGCTGCAACAGTCCAGGCGGTTTTCCTGGCTTATTTTTTCTGGTGGCGCAAGTGGCGCAACTTTTCACGTAGTCTTCCACCTTGGATTTCATCTTCGGCCACCAAAACTGCCATCGCGTTAGGTGGAGGGTTTTGAGGAACCCAAAATGTCCTCCTAGCTTGGAGTTGTGACTTCGTTGGAGCACTTCTAGCCTGAGGCTGGCAGGCACGTATAGCTTGGATCCCTTCCAGGCTAAGCCTTCTCTCATCATCAGGATCTCCTTGTTGTCGCTGAGCCAGGGGTCATTAGGCAGAGCGGCCTGTAATTTTGCGGTCTACTTGTTCTGGCTTTGCGCGCTCGGTCTTCTGGCTTGGCCCCTGGTGACGACAGGGGCAGCTAGTTCCCCTTCTGGGGGAGGAGTGACTGTTGGCTCCTTTGGCGAGGGGGGAATGACCGAATGGAACTCTTCCTTCCTTTGGCTGTCATATTGTGGTTTTCTAGATAAGGCATCAGCTAGTAGGTTTTTCCCAGCTGGCATGTGCTTCAGTTCGAATTTGAATTATCTGAAGTATTGTACCCAACGCACCTGTTTGGGTGAGAGCTTTCTGGGGGTTTTCAGGGCCTCGAGGTTTTTATGATCTGTCCATACCTCGAACGGTACCTTGCCCCCTTCTAGGAATTGTCTCCACGTAAGCAGCACCCAGTGAACGGTGTATGCTTCTTTCTCCCAAATGGCCCACCTCCTTTCAGTGGCTGTGAGCTTTTTCAAAACGTATGCGCACGGCAGGAGTTGGTCCTTCTCATCTCTCTGTAACAGCACCACCGCCACCGCTACATCACTGGCGTCCGACTGGATTATGAACTGCCTGTCTGGGTCGGGGTGCTGCAGGATTGGTTCTTGGGCGAAGAGTCGCTTCAGACTTTTGAATGCCTTTTGACATTCCATTGTCCAACCAATTGGCTGGTTGGGCTTTGGTTTGGTGGGCAACGGGCCGGTCTGCCGGTAGAAGTTTGCAAAGCCCAAAAAACTTTGTAGTTGCTTACGAGTGTGTGGGGGCTGCCAATCTAGCACTGTTTTCACCTTTCCGGGGTCCATTTCTATCCCCTCACTGGAGATGCGTGCAGACATCCCTCATGCAACAGCCCCTCCCAAATTCCCATAGCAAAGCATACATTCTAAAGCATAAAGTGTGGCAGGCCAAAGTCTCTAATAAAATATGGCTTCGGCCTGACAGACATAGCACCTAAGGTATTGTTCCACTATAGCGTTAGTCCTCTCGTCTGCCCCATTAGTACTCGGGTAGAACACCGAACTCAACCACTGGGACGATCCTAGCATCCTGACGAATTCCCACCAGAACCTGGCCATGAACTGGACTTCCCGATCCAAAATGGTTCTCCACGGCGCACCGTGGAGGTGATAGATACGTAACAGAAACAGTTTAGCCAGCTACTGTGCCAATGGTAAGCCAGGGCAGGGTACAAAATGGGCCTGTTTTGAAAATAAATCGATGATCATCCATATGACGGTCTGGCCGTTGCTCTCCAGTAACTCCACAATGAAGTCCATGGCTATTTCCTCCCATGGCTGGGTGGGGTCATGTAAGAGACCAGGGGGCTTCCCCATATGGGGTTTTGTGGTCACGCAGACCGGGCAGTTTTTTATGTAGTCTTCTATGTCATGTGGACATTCTGGGCCACCAGAACTGTCTTTTGGCTAAATGCAGAGTTTTTAGGAATCCGAAATGTCCAGCCTGTGTTATGCGAGGAAAACCGCCGGCTAGGCTAACGCATGACTGATGATGTGGCGAGGCCCACCAGGGGAAAGAGGGCATGGCTCACCTTGATAAAGCGTGTTGGGAGGCGGAAGCTCCCAGCGCTGACTTCCTTTCAGAGGTCCGAGCTCCAGACCTTAACCAGTATGAAAATGCCACACGCTTGTAGGCTAACTGGTTTTATTCAGCCAGACTCTGGCACACAATGAGTTCTAGCAGCAGCAAAACAGCAGTCTGTAAAGATGCAAAGTCAGCGCTGGGAGCTTCCGCTTCCCAGCACGCTTTATCAAGGCGAGCCACGCCCTCTTTCCCCTGGCTGGCCTTGCCCCATCGTCAGTCATGTGTTAGCCTAGCTGGCGGAGCTCCGCCCACCCGTTCCTTGCCCCAGAACAGCTGATTGTCGGGCCAGAACAGCTGGTTGTCGCTTGGAGCTTCTGATCCCTGCCGGCAGTTTTCCTCGCATCACCACGCCTCCCCGCTTCACAGCTGAACCCCGTTGCTGCCTCTGTCACCTCTGCAGCCTTCCCTACACCCCCATCACCAGTGCTCCATTGCTCTGTTGCTACGGTCCCGACACCCCCCTTCACCAGTGCCGCCCAGTCCCGCCCCATCGTGGCAAACCCCAGATGTCAGGGTTTGACATTCAGTTCATTTCTCTGTCCAATTTATTGGACAGTGTAGTGAGACATGTGCAGATCTGTACATTGGAGAAACAAAACAACCACTTTATAAACACATGGCACAACATAGGAGAACAAACCCATTAGGATAAGATTCAGCAGTCCATTTGCATTTAAAAGACAAAGGTCACTCTTTTAAAGACAACAAAGCTCACATTTTGGACAGAGAGGAACACTGGTTGGAAAGAGGGGTCAAAGATGCCATTTATGTCAAAACTGAACAGTCCTTTCTCAACAGAGGGGGAGGGATATGACATCATCTATCTCCAGTCTACAACACAGTCCTTTCAGCAGTTCCAAAAAGGCCCCACACCCATTTGCACTACTCAGGTGACCCTGAAAAAACAGATAAACCTCCAAGGGGCCTCAACAATTCTCTAAAAGAATGCAAATGACCAGCTTTGCAGCTTTTCTGCAAGGATATAAATCCTTCCATTCCCCACCATCCAGTCAGAGCTGAAGAAGCTTCTTGGATGAGAAGCAAAACATCTTCAAAGAAAAACAAGAAAGTCTAGTTGCCTCTTAAAAAAAGTACCTTTGGGATATGTAACCTAAAGTCATCTAGTGAAATCCTTGTCACACTTGAATCTGGTTCTCCTCAATCTTAGTCTAATATATAGTTGGAACTTCAAATCGCTTTGTGATTTAGTCCAAGGATGCTTATATAAGAACTTATTTTCATATGTAAATATATTTAAAAGAAGACTCTTGGTACTTCTGCAGGATTAGATGAAAGGCAATCAGAGAGATTTCCTTCTCAGTATAGAACATTTTCTTAAAAATATTCATCCTTGGTCTCTTTAGCCTATTGGCTGTTTAGTTATTTCTGACTGATCCTGTATGTCTCTGTCTGGAGTTTATCTTAATCATCTGTTTGAAATAATAAAAAATGAAATTGTGACCTGCTTAACCTTCACCTACTGGGCTGCTGCAAAATGATGTCAATATTAGTGCAAACAATCTTCCAGCTGTTCAACTGCACACAGGTTAAATGTCTGCAAAGAGCTTGAGAACAGCAGGAAAAAAAAATAGCAAGTCTGAGAAATGGCAAAATATAAATATTTAGAACAGGGCAAGTGTTAGAGGTTGCTGTGAAATACAGGCAAAATACAGAGACGGTTTGCCAATAAAGGTATTTATGATAATATATGTTTAAGTGGCGGAGCATGGAAGGAAGGTTGAGGGAGGCAGCATCTACACCTGGGATTGTTAGATAAATGGGTCTACTAGGGTCTAAGGTTGGTCTCCTTTCGTCTCTCATTTTACCAAGATATTACAAAGTGCAGTGCAGGGAGAGAAAATGATCTTTTTAGGAGGAAATCAATAAACATGGAAAGGATTAATATAAAAACCATAAAGCAAGGAAAAAAGTAGATTTGATTTACTGTGGAAAGAGCATCAATTCTGGTAAAAGAATTGCTTGAATTAAATATTGGGAGGCTGAAAAGAAAAGAATTAATACAATGTGGCACTATGTGCAGCTGCAATGTATAAGCCACGCCAACATGCATTTTGCAAAATACAGTTAATATTGACAAAAAAACATGGAATTTGATTTTAATTATGAATGTACTGCATTATTACTGTAATTAGTGGAATGGGGGAAAAAGACTGGAGATAAAAATACTCTTATTTTTTCTTTCCATTCTTTCAGTAGATTTTTGACAGGTACTTTGTTAATTCAACATCTGGATTTTACTTTGGTTTTTTTATTGTTTCCTAAATATATTTGTTTGTTTAGCACTGCCTGCATAACCCAAGTCTTTTTACAAAGTCATGAATGTGTACCGAAATTTTATAATTTTTTAAATAAAATTCTCTCTCTCTCTCTCTCTCTCTCTCTCTCTCTCTCTCTCTTTTCAATATATATATCTATCTATCTGTCTTTCTGTCTATATATATATGTATGTATGTATGTATGTATATATATATATATATATGTATGTTATATTTTTACATAAATAAAGGGAGACTAGTATAGATCTATTTCAAGCAGTATGCTTTCTCCCATATTTGGGTATACCAGGTGATTTAACAGAGAAAAAAACATATACATATCCTTGTCCCTGGAACATGCAGATAGGGAGAAGAATCCTGTGGCTCAGAGGTTTAATCACTTTAATATATATAATAACTGAAAGAAGTCACATGTTTAGGTTTATTTGTTAAAATACTGAATATTTAAGCTATATTTTCCACAATGTATAGTCTGTGATAAACCTGAAATTAATTTGGAATGATCTAACAAAATGCTGTTCAATGGTGAGAAATGTTGGACTTAGCAGTTAGATGGAAAAAAACAAAACAAAATACACAAGTACAAATAGGAGCTGAATTTGTGAAAAGGATCTGGATCCCCAGATAGGCCACAGATTAAACACGGTCCAACCATGTTCAGCAGGTGCCAAAATAGCCAAAGAAATATTAGGCTGCATTAACAGAGGTATTGTGTCACGACATGGGAAATGATACTTCTGTTTTATGCTGATCTGATTCTGGAATAATGAATATTTAAGCCATGATTTTCAGCGAAGTATAAGTTATGGTGAACCTGAAACTAATTTTAAATTGCCTATGTTCATGGGAAAAGATAAGGGACAACAGAAAGAAATTCAAAATATGTGAAGATGTGACTATTTCAGTTTTGAAGCAACTGTTCATTCTCAGCCTTTTTCAATGGAAATTATCTGCTGCCAAAATTTGTCCATATAGAGATACTGATACACACTTCAGAAGATCCATGAGTTTCAGTTGTAAGTTATCATGCACCATATAATCTTTACTAACTGTACAGTATGTGCTTATTGTTAAATTTAGTACTAATGAAAGACCCTCTAGTAAAATACCAATGGAGATTTTTTTTTTAACTTGGAAAAAAAAGACATCAAATAACAGCATGGTTAATTTTTATTCTCGCTACCAGCAATTTTGGAAAACAGATCTTCCTGGAATCTAAGCTCCTAGGCTATTAATTTCTTTTCTTGTCTTTTCTTGATATTGGCACAACACAAAGTCCTATTTGTGAGAATATTTTTTTGTTTATTTTGCTGCCTTTGGCTCATTGTACATTATATTGCACATGAATTATTGCATTAAAACAAAACATGTAATGAGCTACTTGGATTGATATTTTATTTATATTATTCTTATTTGAGAGAAGAAACAATTACCTAGATATGAAATTCTTCCCATAACTGCTGGTATCACAAGTTAAGCTATTAACATCATTTAGTGAAAATAGCATGCTGGTATTTGTGTTTTAACATTTTTCAAATGTGTGCTTATAGATAAGGATAGTCCGTGACATCCTAAATGGAGAAATCAGATAGTATCTCAAAATGTTCTGTGCATATGTAGAAAAATGTTCAGTATGCTGCGAAATAGTTACTATGTTATATTCAAAAATATCAAAAAATATTTTACTTATTTCTGTTTGTTTTAGCTGAGAGAAATAGCTTAAATGCCATCTGATTTATGCTGATCCCACAAATCTTTCAAATATTGTAGTAGAAAATCTTTATGTCGGATTCAATGAGATTACTAATTATAAATCAACAGAAAATAATATAATTCCCATGTCTTAGTATGGAACAATATAATTTTGGGTTTCAGAATATTGAACATTTTTTACCTTTGCTTTGGATAACAAATCAATGAATGTGGCAAATCCAGTAATTAATTAATTAATGTCAGCTTTGTTGCTAATGTGCATGCAGCCTGCTAAAAATGCCTGATGAGGAATACAATTGTAGCTGGAATGTAAAATGCCATATTAAGTCTTTGCTAACCCTTTGAGAGTAGTTGTCTGTTTGGATTCTTGTGCTAAGGAAATAGCTAAAAGAGAAGAATTACACATTTTTCACCAAGGCAATTCTTTTTGGGGCACATTTTATGACATTTGCTTTAGTCGGTAATTATTCTGATTGGAAAACTATGTATAATAATTAAGTAACTAGGTAGAAGAAGGGGTGTGTTACAATGAGATAACACACTAGAAAAATCATGAGGAGAAATGTGCTTCCAATCACTTGGGAAGATATATTATCTTACCAAAGTATTTGTACCAAGGGTCTAATAAAGGCTTACACAACATATTAAATACACTCAGTCTAGAACATTAAACATATGTTTAAAAGAGTTAATGCTTTATATTAGAAAAAGAATGAATCTCCAAAATACTATGGTAACAATTTGAAACTACAAGAAATATTAAGGCATCCTCAATTTTTCAGAATTTCTATTCCTTTCTATTCACAAAGATGTAGATCAAATTGCACTTGATTCCATCAACATCAGGACAATTATGTTGCAAATAACTTTTTCTATTTTTCAAAATAATAGGCCAATCAGTATAACAGATGAGGCCTAACAATATTATATTCATGCCAAAAATAGATTTTTAAAAACAATTAACCACATATCTATCTTGAAAGAGGATATAGCATCAATAGTTTAACTGAATTTTAAATTCTCTTTTATCTTGATAATTAAAATATTTGTCATAGTTCAATGGCGTTTTATTAGTCCCTTGGGAGTTGGGCGGCATACAAATTTAATAAATAATAAATTTAATAAATAATTAGGCCAGCAAATACAAGCTTATACAAGTTTACAACACACAATTATTAAATTATGTTTCATACTGCTTCCCCATAGTAACAGTTATCTAAAACAGTTTAGCAGTTGAGAAAAGACCCTACAAATAAACTATACAACGCTTACAATTTTTGAAGCCGGAGTTTACACAGACTTTAAAATATCAAAACTACAGAGTTTGTTTTAATATATCTTACTGTGTCCATCCATCTACACATCTCTTTCTGTGTGCTTTGGTGTGTTATGTTTTCAGAAGAGGAAGAACCAAATTTTATAGTTTATTTTTAACCTCTTTTGGCAGCCCAGGGTGCCAACTATTCTGTTTTCTTTATGTTGGTCAGGTTACGTTTTGTAGTTCATCCCCCATTAAGCAGCTCAGCACTTTACCCAGAAAGAAACACCATCAGGCACAGACCTTTGTTAAGTTGCTCTTTCTCACAGCTAGCAGCACATAAAGGGGAAACATCAGACAGCAAAAGTACATCTACCTTTAATCTCAGCAACTCGTGGAAATCAAAGAAAATGGATTAAAACAAGAGTAGGATCTGATTCCCCAGGAGGGAACTTTTTTCTTCCATTTGATATAACAAACCAGATAATCAAAGCAAGGCAGAGCAGAAGTTCAGCCTGCACAGCACTCTTTTTTTTTTCTTCTTCTTCCAAAAATGCTTTTGTGATGTTGGTTCAGAGAGTATTATAGTAATAATAAAATAAGACTTTAGCTTTCACAGAAACATCACAACTGGGAGGAGAAATAAACATTCCGGTTTTTAGCCCAAAATATTATTGAGTAGGCCTGTAGATTTATGTTTCCTATTGACTGTACAATTGGCAAAGATAAATTTAGTGGAAACTAGCCAAGCTGCTTGGTATCCGTAGACACAGAAGTTTCAGGCGAATTTTTTTTTCTTTTCAAACATCGATTTGCCTGTGCAAGACTTATCAAGAAAGGGAAGAAATTCAGTTACAGACTGTACAAAGATATAATAGATGTGCTGGAGGATTACATTTCTATGGATTATGGTGGTAGAAGGCAATAGTGATGATTATGCTCCCTGTACAGCCTGGCATTTAAAAAAATATCTTTGAATTAAAAAGTATTAAATAGAAAATAATGTGTTTCAAGGCCTTATTATCATGTTTATTTAAAGAAACCATTTGACCTCCACAAAGATCAATTTGGTATGGTGGAGATAATATTAGTTTATTTTTAATTGTTATTATCAAGTTATAAATAGTTGTTTTATGATAGGTATAATATGCTGGCAACCATTTAATTTAATCTCCTTCAGCAGCCATAGAGAGGTGCAGTGGCTCAGAGGCTTAATCAAGCAGTTTCTAGTACTGTTATGGTACAGGCAAATCAGAAGTTAACTTCCAAAAAAGAAAAGTCGGGAGAAATGGATAGTGGATTAGTATGGAATAACTGCATACAAAACTCAGATTGGAGTGTCATAGAGGCAGTCAAAGTTATGCAGCTTCTCCCTGCTATAACTTTCTTGCTTAGTTAGAACTGTAAGAACTGACAGAATACAATTTGCCACATACACATAGATAAAAAAAGTGTGTGGTTAAAATCCTGCAGAAATGATCATGTGTTTTTTATTTATATTTTACTGTTGGTACGTAGATGACAGTGAGATAGTTCATTTGTACAGTATATGGTATATCTCCCTGATGGCGAACCTATGGCACGCGTGCCAGAGGTGGCACGCAGAGCCCTCTCTGTGGGCACGCGCACCATCGCCAGCTGCTCTTCTGGTTTCCGGTGCGCGCATGCACACCAGCCAGCTGGTCTTTGGGTTTCTGGTGCTCCCGTGCGCACACGTTCCAGTTTGGGCACTCGGTACCGAAAAGGTTCGCCATCACTGGTATATCTCATATATACAGAAATTAAAATGCCAATATGCATCCATATTTCCTGGTCTTAGCAACTCTATATGTTTTTAATAGTTCCACAGTGTTAGAATTGGACATTTAGTAACACAATACTATGTTTTATCATTTTATTTCTATATCGGAATCTTCTAATTTTTGTATTCTGTTAGGAGCAAAATTTATAAAAAAAAAATTAATCCCCTAATATCTATAAAAAATAACCTGTATTTTATTTCAATTTGATTATGTGCTATAAAATCAGTGTCAATTCTTGGTTACCAAGTAGATATTTTTTCTCCAAGATGATCTGTCCATAACATGGTCTTTCATGTCTTATAACTAATCGCCACTGTAACTGAGTGCATACTTGCTGCAGGTCGTCTTCTTCTCCTTTTACTTCCATATTTCCCAGAATTAGGGTCTTCTCCAGAATACTAAGTGTTTGCATAATGTAAATCTGAAGTAGAATAATTTGTGTCTGTTCATTTGTACTTCAAGAACTCTGGGTAGATTTATTCAATGTTCCATTTGTTTGTTTTCTTGCTACCTATGATTTGATGTCTTTAATTATCTTGAAGGATTCAACACAGCCTGGAACACTAGTGAGCAATCTCAAATTCTCTCCTTGTTTAGAGAGGAATTATAGAAAAGGCATTCTACTCACCAGCTCTCATTCTACCATGGTTATCAGCTCCTCTTTTCGTGGACCTCTCTTCAATCCATCATTTCTTTCCTGGAAGTTTAAAACTGCTTATTTTTCATTATGTGCTGTGATCACATTTTGTCAAAGAAAATAAATTATATGATGAGGGGCTCTGAGAAAAAGAAGAAGCAGAAATCTACTCCTGTTTTTTGTTGGCCTAGGAACACCTGGAATTACTTGTTAATCTGAACCTTCTTGATCAGGGTCTTGTAACTGAGGAATTTGCAGTACTTGAAATGTTGCCATGTGTCTGAGAATTACCTTTAAAATATTTTTAACTGCTAGTGTTCAGGTTTATAGTTAAAGTTGAATGTTTCTTGTGATTCTATCAGGAACATTTTTGCACATTTTATTATAGTAATTTAAAATAATGAAAGTGACCTGTGTATTCCACAAATTTACATGATACAGCCCTATCTATTTGTGTCATAACCCTCCACCAAAAACTTGCCCATTTCTGCAGGATCTAATCTGAGTTGAATCTGGAGAAAGAGAGAGAAGTTCCCAGAATTTAGGCTACAGTACAAGTCAGAAAGCTTGTAAGTATAAATATTTGGTCCCAGTGACCAACTCAGATTGAATCCTGCAACATTATTCTGGGACACGTATATTTGCCTTCATTTGCCCACTTCTGATATCAAAGTTGTAATTCACTATTACAACTATCCAGTAGAAGAAACAAAATTTGTAGAGATTACTGTCCACTCTGCATATTGTTGTAAATATGTAATCATTATTTGAAATCAAAATCTTTGGAGGATAATTAATCAGGAAACCATAGCAGCAAGAAGATAGGATAATAAAAACATATTTACCTTCAATACAAAGGTAACATTCTTATTTGATAGAGTATTTTATACAGAACCCATATTTAAGACATGGAATGCTACTATACATGCTGACTTCTGTTCTCCTTGCCAAAATGCACATACATAGTTAAAAAATAAAGGAGATAGACAGAATGTATGAAATATATATCTTTCTCAGTCACTTACCCTTTTATTATTTTCTGGCTAGTTTGAGATGCTTCTACTTCAGTGGTGCTTATGGATAAATGATTGAAAATGCTGATTTGTCTATCCCAAATATGCCTCTGACTCTTTCCAATAGGGTCTACTGTCAATCTTATGAGTATCACAATGATAAGCATTGGATTTTCAGTTTGAAGAATCAAATAAAAGTATTTTTCTGAACTGATTATTTATTGCTTTACAACTAGTGTGATGCCAAAGAAATATTATTTTTCTTAACACTTCTTTTCTTTTAGACATCTTCAGCTTACACTTTCAGCTTCTCAGTGTTCATCCAATATAGCAGCTGACAATTGTTTCTAGTCAAGTGATATACTTTCACAAAATAGTATTTGTAAGAAAATGCTAGTATCTCTCCCCTCCCTCTTGTTTCATACAGAACACAAATGGTTTTTTCTCTTCTCTTCTCTTCTCTTCTCTTCTCTTCTCTTCTCTTCTCTTCTCTTCTCTTCTCTTCTCTTCTCTTCTCTTCTCTTCTCTTCTCTTCTCTTCTCTTCTTTCCCTTCCCTTCCCTTCCCTTCCCTTCCCTTCCCTTCCCCTCCCTACTTTTCTTCTTCTTCTTCCTCTTCCTGTCCCGTC
>QLTV01000598.1:4611508-4633591 GCA_003457575.1 Thermophis baileyi | reverse complement strand
CCAGCTCCCCAAGCTCTGTTTTCTTGCCTGCCCTCTGGTGTGATGAAAAATTATGGACAACTCCAAAGCTTGCCCATATTGGGGTGACATTTTGGTTTCTATTAATAAAGCTACTTAAGCTAAAGTGTTGACTATTCCCCCCAGTTCAGTGTCATCTGCAAATCTGATGGATTTTCCTTCTCTCCCCCCATCTAAATCATTTATGAAAATGTTGAAGTGTGCTGGGCCTAAGGGGTACTCCACTGCATACTTCCCTCCATTTAGATGCAGTTCCATTGAGGACTCTCTGTGTTTTTAAAGGTGGTCATTAACAGCCATTTTCCTAGGCGCATTGCGTAATCTTTAAATATTCTAAATAAACAGAATGATATAGAGATATTGCATTGACCCTTAGTCCTGGAAGTTTATTAAGTGGCTCTGAACCATTCATTACTTCTCAGTCTTTTTCTTCTAGGGGTTATTTGTGGGGGGAAAATGCTTTCTCTATTCCCTTGAACACAGTAGAAAAGGTACAATGTAAATCTAAGGAACAAAATATAAATGCAGCAAATAAAGACCTATAAATAAAACTGAACGGGCATGGCTTTAATGTGAAAAAGTTCTATCTCCTTTTAGCCTGAGGTCTACTTGGTTTGACAGAATGATGATTAATTCATGTCATCAATAATACTTTTGCTATTGCCTTTTTAAAATAATTCATTGTAAGAAACAGAGTATATATATAAAAAGAACCAATAACAGGAATCTATTCTTCTAAGAAAATGGATATTATACAGTATGATTAGCAAAATACTTACACCATACAAAACAATAATTTGTTTTAGGATTGTGTTAGAAACTAATATGATTGACTAAAGACTATATTTTCTTTTTGGTGCAAGCACAATAATAGTGATGTAGACATGATCATGATCCCATGCTTCTGAAGAACTGAACTGATGCCTCAAGAATAACTGTAGCTTTCTTATAAGTATCATTTAACATTCTCATAATAAGATTCTTTAATGAAACAGATTTGAATAGAGATTTTCTCTCTATATATATAAATGTACAGTAGTCTTCTTTTGTTTTTTGTTGATCTTTTTTCTCCAGCAAGCAGCATTCTAAACACTATTGTTTTTCAGAAATATTTATTTCAATTTGTTTTTATCCTAAAAATGTAGCATAATATTTGAGAAGAAATATAATTCATGTCTGCCAAAATAGTTCTCTTGTGTCTCAAGTGCCTGAATTATTCATTTTGAAGCTGGTAGTTTCTGCAATGTTCAGTATAAAATCAGATAAACAGAAACTTTAAATAAAATATATTAAACTAAAGAAATCAGTTTCTTATAAAATATTAGATAGATTATGATGCAAAAAAATGCAGTATTATAATCTTTTAACCACTATTCAAATAGGGATGGATTAAGGCCACCCGATGCCCTAAAATACAGTCCAAGAGTTGTGCCCCCCAACAAAAGTGAAACTCTCAGACAGTGAGACAGAAACAAACATGATATCTAGAGACACTTTCAAATCAAACGTTTAAACTATAGTCACCCATCATGCCAAAATAATTGCTTTTGTTTTAACAATGCAAATTAAAGTTGAACCAGGCACCTAAGGGCAATTATATAAAAAAAATCAACTAAATTCAAATGTGGTGTGATAGATTGAACAAAAAAAAAAGTGTTGTTCCTCCTTTCCTTTTGTGCTTATTGATTAATCCAGGGCTGTTCACATTTTTTTTCCCTTAAGCTACCTTATCTGGTGTTCTCTGAGAATATCCTAACTTCTTAGGATCTCTGTTGACCACCCAAATATAGAAAGTCATTCTGGCTTGGAAATTCTAGTTGTTCTATTCCCAAGATAAGAACCAAAGCACTAACCAGACTTATATTTCAATTTCTTAAACTATTTGCTGGCCCTTCATATAAGAATGTCAGAATATTTCCATGATTTGTAGCATTCTCATTGACGTAAACTAATACCCTGATATAAAATGATGTGCTATACTATGTTTTATATTCATATCTGTAGATCAAGCAATAAATCACTAAGGAAGCTTTAAATCACTGTTGTTTAGAGTTGGAAA
Organism: Thermophis baileyi; assembly: GCA_003457575.1. Lineage (NCBI taxonomy): Eukaryota > Metazoa > Chordata > Lepidosauria > Squamata > Dipsadidae > Thermophis > Thermophis baileyi. The sequence goes on along the minus strand of QLTV01000598.1, from coordinate 4,631,514 downwards.
GAGCAAAAGTCTTAAGCCGAAGCTGGAATAAAGACTCTAGATATTTCACTGATTTAAAGGATCTTTTTCATTAAGGTAAACTTAAAATTTTAAATGCATATCTGAGTAAAGTGAGCAGTTCATCCACTCTGCTTTGTGCAGGAACATTTTTAAATGTGTCTTCATCCTTGCACTTATATGAGACTTCGGTATATCTTTATACGATCATGAAGATGGGGAAGCCTTGGGTATCTGGTTTATTTGTTTCATTTACTTAACAATGAAAAAGAAGATATTTAAAGGTTTCTTTGATAATGAATCTTGCCTCTCTCAGTCAAGGTTATCTTCCTCAATCTCTACAGTATGTTTGCTTGTATTCTTTTCCAGAAATGAAATCATAGTTCTAACTCCACACCTAATCAAGATTATCCTACTGCCATTTTCTTTTGTAATTTTTTGTTTCTATTAGACCGACATTCCAACCAAAGACTTTCAGTAAAGGCATGAGAATGTTATTTTAGTAAAGACTTCTATTAATTAATTTTTTTTGAAATAATATAGATTCTCTGAATATGAATTATGATAAAGATTAATGAGTTAACAGAAACATACATTACCCACAACAGTGATGGCGAACCTATGGCACACGTGCCACAGGTGGCACGCAGAGCCATATCTGAGGGCATGCAAGGCATTGCCCTATGTCAGCTCTTGGGCCGTTGGGCCGTTTTTCACCCTCCCCAGGCTTCAGGAGGCTTTCCTGAAGTCTGGGGAGGGTGAAAAACGGCCCAATGGCCCAACCGGAAGTTCGTTTCTGAACTTCCGGTTGGGCCGTTGGGTCCGTTTTTTGCCATCCACAGGCTCCAGAGGCTTTCCTGAAGCCTGGGGAAGGCGAAAACGACCTCCTCCCTGCCCTCCGGAAGGCCAAAAATTTAGCTGGAATCTGTTTTTCGCCATCCACAGGCTCTGGAGGCTTCAGTGAGTCCTGCGCGCATGCGTGGGGGGGGCAATGCGGGGTGGTGGTTGTGCGCACATGCACGGGGGGAGGGAATTGCATTATGGGTGTGGGCACATGCGCACGCCCTTTTGGCACCCGAGCAAAAAAAGGTTCGCCATCACTGACCCACAGCAAAGAGAAGCAGAGATGGTCAAATTAATTCTTTTATCCAAAGAAGAGAATATATCTAACCTTGTTTCTATTTTGAAATTGCTTCCGGATTTTGTGCTTGCAATGAAAAAAAAAAAGAAAGAAACTTTGATTTTGTTTTTGCTAATTAGATAGGTTTATTGTTATAGAAATGGGTTGTACATACTGTTGTGTAAAAGTAAAAAGTTGCAGTTGTAATGTTGTTATCTCCTACTGTGCTAAAGAGAGTAGGAAATCGGTGCCTTTTTCTTTCCTTTTTCCTCTTTACACCATATTTGTTTTCTTGCCTTGCCCCTCTTCCTAGTTTTCCCTTACTTTTTTGAATTTTTCTTTGTATTTTGTATCTTGATAAACCAATAAAAATGTTTTAAAAAGACTTCTATTATTTTAAAGTTCTATAAAACATTACCATTAGAATAGCATTAACATCAGGTTAGATGTAGTGAGACAAACCTAGTGGCACAATACGGAGAGCAAGTGGAACAGACAACACGGTGAAATTAAAATCAATTTTATTCCTGTTAGGAGATTAGTCTTTACTGATACAAATATAGCTAAAACATTCAGTTAGAGCCCATGGGTGGTTCCAGCCTTTCAACTATTCTTTCAGATACTGTCTCAAAAAGTGAATCCAATTACTAACTAAAGACTAGCAACTGAAAGGCTATAGGACAAATTGTCTAATGGATGAAAAGGGTTATGATTTCTGTACCAATCAGGAGGACAAGGTCAATTGTTATAGAACAAGCTGATTTTAAATCACATCTATTGTAGGTTGCCTTCCTCTTTGTTTCAAAATTTGATCAAGGGATCTAAAGTTTTTATTATTAAAACATTCCACTGAGAACTTAATCTGTCAAGGGAAGAAGCATTTTTATGATTCAGTTGATTAAAGCAAACTGCGGACAGATAACTGAATCAGTTGGTTAAAGCTATAGTGTTCTACAGTGAGTAGTGTTAAATGTAGGACATCTGGAAGCCAAGAATAGCTCAACAATAGCCATGTAGAAAATAGGCTGCTGTGGAATAGGCGTTTATAATTTAGCTCTCTGTGGAGAATGTGGTTTGTTTTTTGAACTGTTCTTTTGTAATATAAAAAGTAATTGGCTATCCTACTAAGAAACATCTTACAAGAATGTTCAATTGTTAAATGAAATACTGAAACTGAAAAACGGAGCCATTTATTATATGGCCTTCTAGACTGGACATACAAAAATAAAATAAACTAATTTTTACTTTCAAGTAAATATCCATGGTTGTAAATGAAACAAAAATGCATTTATTTTTATATTCTTAAATTTCATACCTTTCAATGAAACTTGGATCTATGTTTGTGCAGTGGAAAATATAGTCATCTACTCTATTCTACATCATCTGTTAAGTTCATTTGCAATATTTTTATATTTTCATAGTTAATTAATATTATTGGAAAATAGCCAAAGCATATCTTTAACATTTGTGCAGTGAGATTGCAGAACCTATAATTAAAGCTGCTCATATTTTAGGAATGTGAAAACTGTGGATCACAGGCCAAAGGCAGTTTCCATAATCCAGTTGTCAGAGTGAAGTCAGTGTATTCACTCTTTTTGTCTCTTGTGGATTTTAAGGTACAAAATCTTCTTCCCAACTCTTCAACATCTGGGCTTAAAATGTTAGCCTCACCCATTCCCTCTGGTAAGATCATTACATTATTGGCCAAACTCTCATGACCTTCACCAGCAAAGAAAAACCATAACAAAAACATCTATCTCAACTTTAGTCACATTGCTCATTAAGTCACTTGCTCATTAAGCAGTCATTTTCATATGTTTTACTTTAAAATGCAAAGAGAAAAATAATAATATTCTTACCAAATGTTTAAACAAATTTAGTGCAAAAGTGATATAATTTGACACATCTACAGAAAAACATCTTCTGAAGGGACAATTGATGTAATTTTTATAACTGATTCTGAATCAATCAGAATTGTAGCTTGCAAAATATTGCTATAAATTAAACGATATAGATTGCATTCAGTGTACTTTTTCTGACACGATTGATTGAACAAGTTGACTGTTTCACAAATTAGCCTTTTTCAGAACAAACTGACGTGAATTTCTGAAACAATTCTGTTTAAAAGTCTGTTTTTAAATTCAGCCGCTTATTTTTTTTAAACAACTACAAAGATATATAATTAAGACACAAAGCCCCACCTTATCTCCATATACAAGGGTCCCTCTCTCCCCCAGGATCATTTCTTATATATTTTAGGGCAACACACTTCAAATCACATCATTTTTTCCCCCAAACAACAGTTTTTTGTGTGCGTTACTTGTATATGTAACCTAAGTTATAGTGTTCTGCATTCACCAGGCCTGGAAAACTTGGTTTATTTAGCTTTGTGTATTGCTTTTTAGAAATTCCATATCCATAAAACCCAAATCCCTCTATGACATTAAATATAAACATATTAACAGAAACTTCTTCCATATCAAGATTTTTGTAAACTGAATGTAAACCAAAATATCTGCTGTCAAAATCCCATTAAAATAAACAGAAATGCTTCTCAAGTCTTGTGGAGAGAGAGAGAGATTATATAGATTTCAATATTTATTCTTTAGTTATCTTTGCTGATACTTGGGGTTGAAGTACAGCAAAATAAAAACTGTCAACTGGAGTGATTTTCTTCCTGGGACATTATATTTCACAAAATTAATGTAAGGAAAGGGAAAGAATAATAATAGTAAAATAGTATTTCTTGCAGATATTCCAATGCACTGTTGTTGCTTTTTTTGCCCCGCCATTATTTCTATCATCATCTTGCAGTAGCCAACTAGGTAAGGAAGAATTGTTTCTTCAGCTTTTTTGTTTTGTTTTTTTGCAGAAGTTGCATTTGCTGTTGTTGCTGTCTTCTCAATTCTACTTTGCATGCATTTGTCTTAAGCTTGGTCTTGTGAAGCTAGAATTATCACCCCCTGTCTCTTTGTTCAATTGCTCTTAACCATTGCCAGGTCTTGTTATCTGCTTTGTACAGCAAAATAGATAAAGCAATATAAAACGAATAAGCTAAAATGATCTGGGACTTTAGAATTCACGCAGACAAGCACCTGCCACATGACTTCCCAGACTTGTCATAATAAAGACAAAAAAGTCTAACTAGTGGATGTTGCCCTACCTGGATACAGCAGAATATAAAAGAAAGAAATGAAAATCACAAAATGCAAAGACCTACAATTAAAAGTAGAATGACTGTGGCAAAAGAAAGCAAAGATAATACCCGTAGTAATAGGCATCTTGGATGCAATCCCAAAACATCTGGAACACCTCTTGAACACCATTGGCATTGACAAAATCACCATCAGTCAATTGCAAAAGGAAACTTTTCTTGGAACAGCTTACAACTTATGATAATACCTTTAACACCATCAAGCAACAACATCTGCCTATCACAGGGCCCTTGGGAAGGACTTGATAAGCAATTAAAATGCCAAATCCAGTCTTAACATCTGGCTGACTGTGTCAATAAACACTTTTAGGACCTTTATTTTCTCCATTAAAAAAAATACCATTTATAATAATTGTTCCTAACTTAGATCTTCTATGATTCCCAATGTTCCAAAGAAGAGTCTAAAATGTTGTACTTAGTCATGGCTGATGTTTTCTCAGCAAAATGAAAAAGGCAATTTTATTACAGTAATCTAGTTACAGATTTTCAGGTTTTTGCTTCAATTTTACTTTATTGGACCATGACATCATCACCGAACTGATTTGAGAACCACCACTTAGGGATCAGCAGCTGATGATTATCTATCCATCTATCTATCTATCTATCTATCTATCTATCTATCTATCTATCTATCTATCTATCTATCTATCTATCTATCTATCTATCTATCTATCTATCTATCTATCTATCTATCTATCTATCTACAGTATCTATCTGTCATCTATCATCTATCATCTATCTATCTATCATCTATCTCCCAGATTGCATTTGTATGATCCTGAAATTAACTAAAATAGTATCTTTATAAGATTTTGTATTTCTGAAATCATGCAAAAATTTTGAAGAAAAACAAACATTATTACAATTGGGCCATTGCCCAAGATCTTGGCCATGTAATATATGTAATGGGATTTCCATTAGTCATCTTGCAAGAGTGTGTTTATGTTCAGGAATCCAGGCAGGCAGCCAGCTGGCCAGCCACTCAATAATGTTTTTCTCCTGCTAATTAGTTGCTTTCAAGGATGATGCAGGACATTCCTTTCTCCAGCATGAAGAAGAGGAGGACTAATGGCAACAGTTTGTTGCAGATCCTTTTACTAGCAAAGTAAACTTGATCTGGAAAAGCCAAATAGACAGAGAACCAACAGCCATCAAATGTAAGTTATCTAGTGATCAAAGGTTCTTAAGAAGGAAGCTCTGTTATTCTGTAGGAAGTTAGCACCCACCCCTCTCCTAGAAAAATGAAATATCTTAGGAAAAATTTAAAAAGGCAGAATATTATATAGAACATCCCTAGAGAAATTGAGAAACATGCTTTTAGAAAGGAAACAGACTCACTCTTAGTAGTCCCCACCTTTGTCAATGGGCTATCAAGGAATGGCCCAGCTCACTCATTCCCCCTATTCTACATAACATAGATCTCCTTCAGACAGAGCCATATTAGTAATTGCCCAAAGCCCTTGCATTACACCACATGGGACCTGGGAAGATTACATCAGCCAAGCCTGGGACTCAGGACAGCCCACAAGAGTTGCAACAGCATGCCCCTGGGAGTCTGACAGCCAATTGGAGTGCATTACATACACAGGAACAGGAAACTAAGAGGTGGGGCCCAACAGAGGTCATAAAACCAAGAGACTCAGCATCTTTCTTCCCTTTTCTCTTCACCCAACATCTGGAAGCATGTGATCCACCTTTTCTGTTCAGGAGCTCATACCATGTGCTCCTGTCCACCATTAAACCTTCTTTCCAAGCAACTTCCATGAATCCAGTGTCTTTTTCCCCACTTGGAACTGAACCCAGAAGGATATTCCTTACAACAATTCAAAACTTTGGCAGTCTACAGTGATTCACATATTTGCCTGTCCTTCTCTTTGCCATGGTGCTGTTTCTCCAGTAAAAATATCACTGTAGCCATCCTCTGTTGTAAATCCATCACTCTGCAACATGCTGTGCAAAGTGCTCTAATACTAAGCACGAAGCAGGCATCTGCTTACGGGTCTGATTGCTGCTCTCTGCAAAACAGCTTTGCTTTTAGCACTTAAGAGTGATTAGCTGTAACTCAAGGTGCTTGCTATAGCTCACTCTGCTGCTGCCTAATTAGGGGAGAAAGGAACCTTGGGAATGTCTCAAGTATGAGAACGACTTGTTGGCAAAGGCACACATTTGTGACAAGCTTAAAGCCTAACAAATCACCTTGTGCAAAAAGAGAGAGATGGAGGCAGGCAGGTAAAGAGCTCTCTAAGAATGTATGCTGACCGCTCTCAAGGTCTGCTCTGTGGGGCTTGAAGTATTGGTTTCCTTTCTCTCTAGCAAAACATTTTTTTGATCAAATAAGGAAAGGTTTTAATTGCTTCTTCTGTCATGAGTCCAACTCAACAATTTCTTTTTCCAGTAGTTGCATCTGTCTTTCATTGGCTGTTTGGCCGGTTCCTTTCTTAGTTCCACAGTGCTACTTTCTGTACTCTCTCTCTCTCTCTCTCTCTCTCTCTCTCTCTCTCTCTCTCTCTCTCCATTCCATTCCATTCCATTCCATTCCATTCCATTCCATTCCCTTCCTCCTCCCCCCCCCCCCCGCTCCCCCCCCTCCCCCCCCCCTCCCCCCCCCCTCTCTCTCTCTCTCCCTCTCCCTCTCCCCCTCTCTCCCTCTCTCCCCCTCTCCCTCTCCCTCCCCCCTAAGGTTCTGTTTCTAGAATACATTGGCCTCCTTATAATTATTTTATACCATGTTACAAATTTTGGGGAAAAATTCCTGTTCTTTGGGTAGAATCATATTCAAGATCTTTATGTTCAAATATTATGTAGAATGGCTAGTTTCTGCAGGAGAACCATTTATAGGGATGATTCATGTTTTATGTGTTTTCAGTTTCCTAACTTTCAGCTTGCATGAAACCTACAGATTTTATGGCATGCAATGAGGTATAGTTGAGTTGTGATTTCCAATATATATATAGACTACATTTTATATAGTCTGTAAATTCAACTGAACCAGGACCAGTAGACTTAAGGAATTGTTTGGGCAAATTCACAGCAGAAGGGCTATTGATTTTAGCTCCTTTTTAAAATAGAAAAATTATTAATCCTTTCTAAAAAATATCAGTATCTGGACAGAGATCATTTATCTATCAGTATCCAGAAATAAATCAATACCTATTTATTCTGTGACTTGAACAATTAAAATAAATCTTGTTCACATTATTTCTTAATATCGAGCATACAAGATAAGTTAATTAAGAAATCATACTGGTAAGGCTCCCAAATATGGGCTGCAGAAAAGCCGGTAGTCACTAGATGGCAGCAGTGATACAAAAATTGAACTTACGCCATCAGAAGGCTAACTGGATTCCTATGACTCAGTTCTGAAGAAATTTGTAATAATGCTGCGGGGAGAAAAAAGATATAACTAAGGAAGAGAAGAATGAATTGACTATAACATTAAAATTACAAAACTTAAAATTACAAAATTAATGATCAGTGATCCCTTAAGATGTATGTTTGTGATCTAGAGCTTATTCTAACACTGCAGAAAATAGAAAGCAGGAGATTCATATCAAGAGTAGTTCCAAAGTGGGTAAGATTGAGCTGTGTGTCTTTTTCATTTAGGCACTGCTGACTCTAGCATCATTCTCAGATGACAAGCTGAGTATTTTATCTCCTGGAAGGGAATTCCACCTGCCAACTAGTGAAGTAATTTATCAATAATGAGGTCAGTCTGGGGGCAATAAAATTTATGGTGATTCTGTCATGCTATACTTTCCTTTTGGAAGACTGAGAAAACAGAAAACAATTGATGCTATCAAATACAAATTGAAACCTCTCTAAGACTTGTCAGACAAAGAGGGAAAGATGATTACTGTAAGGATAACTGCTGACAGGGAAGCATGATTGGCAAAGTGAAGTTTTCTAAATGTAACCCAAATAATTTATTTTCAGCTGTTTAAATATTAATTTTAGTCTATCTCTTCAAAGAAATTAATGTAATGTTGCTATTGAGAGATTGGATTATGTCTTTAAAGTACCACCAAGTAAGGACTGATTTTTTCCCCCCCAAGTTTACATTTGTAAAATAAGAAGTGTGTTAGATATATAAGTGAAACATGGTACGTTGAGAAGATAAAGACTTGAGCCAATCTGAATGCATTCAGAGCCCTGAAATTAAAATAAATCTGATACCTAGAGGTAGGACTTTAAAACTGTGGAGAGCATGGCAGTAGAATAAATACAAAATCTACATTTTAAAACAATTAGACAATGAAGTTTCATTTTTTACAAATGAAGGTGAATGTACATGTTCCAGGACAATGTTGCAGGATCCAATCTGGTTCGGTCACTGCGATCAGAGATTTTGTCTTCTGAGGTTTCAACTCATGCTGAAGCCCATCCTCACAGAACTTTTCTATATGCTTTGGACTATTCTCTGTGTGGTATTTATACGGTGCCTGTTGTGTGTGGCTTTTTAGATGTAGATTGGGGTGTAGATGGCTGATTATTAAGTCATTCGCTGTTGTTTCCTTGTGCTGCCAAGCCCTCACCTCCTAAATACTTGATAAGCTGGGGGTAAATCAGCACTCCTGTTGATTGACAAGAGGCCCATTTCCCATGCTTCAATCACTTCCCTAGCTGTTTTTGTGCCTACTCATTCAACAATCTTAGTAGTGCAAAATTGAATGTATGTCAATGTTTATTGCAATGTGATGCTAGCAATACATTTGGGTCTCCTCGTCGTATTGCTCACTTGTGTTCTTGCAATCTGGTGGTTAGCTTCCTCCTTATCTGTCTTACATAGTCAGAAGGGCAATCCATGCAGGGGATCGGTAAATTACATTGGATTTAATTTTTCAATATATCAGAGTGGAAGCAAGTAATTTGTGCAAATTCATGTATGCAGCTTAGCAAATAATGAGTCAGTTTGCAAAATATACCTGTAGTCATTAATTTTACTTTGGCTTATTTTGTACATCAGTTTTTTCCTTCCTACTTCAGTCATCTGTTATTTAAAATAAATAAAACTTTGCCCTTTAATTGTAGAGCAATTATATATATTATACAAAGTAAAATTTAACCTGCTTCTTGTTCCCTAGGACCTACTCTTTAGAAAAATAGAGTAATATTGGGTATAAGCAAATTATTGATTTGGTTCAATGAGATAATTTAAATTATAGGGCTGATGTTTTGAGTCAATTTTATTTAAACAGATTATTGATTTGCCAACTTGAATTGATAAAAAGTATGTACATACTTGTGCAAAAGTTGATTGTCATATGGATTTGAGGCACTCAATTTGACTAGACCCCTCAAATCAGCAATTTGGAGATTCATTTCAAAGGAAAGAATGAGATTGAACAGCAGAGTCACAACCCTGCTATCCAATTATATATTTCATTTATTCATTCATTCAATTCATTCACAAACTGATGGTGCCTTTAAGAGATAGACTTCCTCAATTCTATTGGGTAATTGGAGAATATGCCTGATAAGCCTTGCACTGAGCAATCCACGAGTTTCTCTTGAATTGCTTAGTCCCAATGGTTTATTTATTTAGACAGTGTAAAACTGGCATGAGTGTATCCAGAAAAGCATGGCTTTATATTCCAAAAGGATTAGATAAGACAGGCAAAAATTATCTAGGTATTGCATGCCTCTATCAGATTTCCTTCAAGCTTCAGTTCTATGGTTTCTGCAGTTTGTTGCCACTTTGCATGCTATTAACTTCAGCATTACTGTCCTCTTTAATACTTGCACTTCATCTTTGAGGTATGCTTGAAATAGAACAGCTACCATTATTAAATGCCCTTCTGGTTTAAAAATAGAAGCAAAATCATTCTGCTTCTGTAAAAATGCCTTTATTCTGCATGGAATGTCTTTCATCTTTTCTTTTATATGGTGAACATGGATATGGCACTATAGTCAAACTACAGTTTCCTTTCTATACATTTTCTTCCACAGATATGAAGGTATTTACATCCAAACAGCAATGCAAATGTCTCTTTTTCTATCTAGGCTCACATTTGTTAAATGACAAGCATGTCACTTATCTACAGTGGTGTTTACAACTTTGTGAATAATTTTGAACTTTCAATATTTCTGCATAAATATGACCAAAAATTATTATTATTATTACATTTATTTTCCACCTGCCTCTCCATGAGTTACTTTAGGTAGCTCATTAAAAAAAATGAAGAAATAAATAAGAAGTTCAAATGAAGCAAAAGTAAAATAATAGAACAAGAAAACAGAAAACAAAGAAAATACATTGATATGACTAGTAAAAAAGATGGGCATGTGGGGAGCAGAACACAAGGGGGGGAGGTGGAGCCTGTTGTCAATCTAGCAACCATCTCCCCCATTGAGTCCCCAGGCCAAAATGTGATCCAGGCTGGAAAAGGTTAGAAAACTATTTCTAAAGAGTTTGGATTCCACTAGTCCACCTTCAGGCAGATTTTGTGCAAATGGGAGCAATTAAAACACCATTGTTACTCTCCCCAGGAATTGTTGAGCAACCAAGATGTGTAATTTGGGAGGTCTCAAAAAGCCAAGGTAATGTTTAAGGCACTAACTGCCTCTTTTGCTTTCAGTTTTGTGAGGTAGATCAGACAGGATGAGCTAATTCTACCTTATTGCAAAGTTAAATTAATATTGCAAGTATGAAAATACTTTTCCGTCCCCCATCCATCCTCTTTACAGCCAAAGAAACTGAGAAGGGTATCTTCTGAACCATTTGTCCTGACCACATTCTTGCTGTGGGATAAGTTGTCTTATTATGAACTATTTGCAATGATACTATAACTTATTGCAAGTTTTTCCAAGCTCAGGAAAAAAGCAAAAGGGGTGTTCAACCTTGGCAACTTTAAGACTTGCTGACTGGGGAATTCTAGGAGTTGAAGTCCACAAGTCTTAAAATTGCCAAGGTTAGACACCCTTGCTTTAGAGACCTACAATGCACCCAAATCAAATTTGAACAATTCCAATGCATTACAAACTCTATGTGTGTAGCTGAGTCTACATATCAGAATTGACTGTATGCAGCTCCAAGCACTTCCAGTAACAATGGTTGTCACACTGTCTTTCCAAGGACTGTATGGTGTGAAGGAGACACAATGGATATTATCCAGGCACAGAGGGCTGAGCTTCTCTGTTCCAAAGAAGAAAGACACCCTGAACAGCAGAAAAAGGAAACAAATCCTTTTTATATACAATCTATAGAACATTTTCCAACAAAACAAATATCTATGCAACTTTATCAAAAAGTACCTGACACTCGACACATCCAAGACAAGCTGTAAAAAAGGATAACACTTAGAAACCAGCAACAGACTGTTACAACCACATTGAATCAGCATAGCAGACAAACCAACTAAAGTCCTCCAAAACATCCTAAGTAAACCAAAAGGCATAGTAGTCCCAGAAGAAAAAACATGAGTCATCTACAACATACAGTGTAAAGACTACAACAGCCACTACATAGGATAAACAGGTAGAAGACCACCAGAATGCATCCAGATAGAAGACATGATGAAACATCTTTAATTTCACAACATATGGACAGATGTAACCATAGTTTCAACTGGGAAATTGTGAACATACTAGACCAAGCCAAATCCAAAAATGCTAGAGAATTCCTGAAAACCTGGCACTCTGACAAATTGGCCATAAGTAGACACATAAAAATAAATAACATCTGCATACCTTGCAAAGGAGACAACCAACAATCAAAAATGGAAATAAAAAGACTAAAACATCTCCCCACCAGCAATCAACACCCAGATAGCATAAATTAACACCAAGATTAATATCGCAGAATCCTGCAACATTAGCCTGGGGCACATATATTTGCTTTCATTTGCAAGGTTAACATCAGAAGTAAACAATACCCCAATCAAGAAGTAAACAATACCACAATCAAGGAACTGCCAAACAAGCTTAACCAAAGAACCTCCAAGATCCCTCCCACCAACTCTGACAGGGCAAGCCACTAGAATATAAACTGAGAGCAAACCCCACTCCTTACTAGCACTGATGATGTTACCTAGTTTGGGTAATGAAACATCTGAAGAAAACAACCAAGCTCAGAGAGCACCAAGGATCACTCATTTCCACCCTGAGCTACAAATATTCTCCTTCATCGGAGCCAACAGAATACTTTCCTGCAAAAATTGCACTCTTAACTTTAGTGTGTCTCTTAACATTTATTATTTCTACTGGGCATACCAATTGCTACACAAAAACATTAAATTAAAGTGGGTTTTGGTGTATTGAGTGAAGATTGTGTAGGATTTTGATATAAAAGAATGCCACTGAATGCCACTTGAAGTGAAAGAATGCCAGTGAAAATCAAAATAATGGTCATACTTACCAGTTATTGAAATACGATTCATCCTGGAATTTTGTTTCCCACCTGGCTGTCATGTGTTCAAGTCTTTGGAAACATCCTATAATGAGAGCATAGCTGTTGTAAACTAGCTAAGAATTTCTGCCTATGATTTTGATCTTTGGTGACATTTTTATGATACTTTAATTTATAAATTGCTATATAAATAAAATAGCTTGCTGCTTGTGCAGCTATAAAAGTAGGTTTTAGAAATTATGATAATCTCTTGATAGAAACATTCCTGTAAATTTGTGAATAATTATATTTTTATGTTTCATAATATGTTCTAAAATATTATGAACATTAGATAATTCCAGTGGCTAACATTCACTCGGCTTTTAAAACTATATACTGTAACTAGCAATTTGGCTATTATGTAATTATAAGATGCTAAGTAAACAGGATTGTGAAAGCCTCATGATTCAACATAACTTTGACTAACATATTGAATACTATATTTTATCTGAGGCCAATATTTTTGAGTTCTAGGCTTGGGCACATTTGTTTTTATTGTTTATTGTTTAGAGTTACAAATCTTTTTAGCATATTTATTACATTACCAGAAAAGAAATGGAAATTCCATAAATTTTGAAGATGTAAATATTTTGAATCGTTTGGGCATTAAGTTTTAAGAAGTATTATATTGTGTTCAACGTGGTAGATGCATTGCAAAATATATTTTGGAAGATATTTAATATCTACTTGGTGTGAAAGTGTTTCCTGACAAATGAAAGTAAATATACGTTTCCCAGAATAATGTTTCAGGATCCAATCTGAATCAGTCACGAAAGGTTTATTCTTCCAAGGCTTCAGGCTCATGCTGGAACCTATCATCAGGGAACTACTGTCTCTCTGGAATATGTGCGCTGGGCTGTTCTATGCATTGTATTTATATTGCAATGTTATACTGAATATATTGCAAGCAGTGGTGGGTTGCTACCGGTTTGCACCGGTTCGGTGAACCGGTAGCGGCGGTGGCGGAAGCAGGGGGTGGGTTCCACTTACCTTCCCTACTGGTTCGCATCGCAACGGAAGTGCGCGTTTTGCGGGGAATTCACTCTCTGTGCATGCGCAGAAGCCTCTGCGCATTCGCAGAGGGTTCTTTGCCAGCCACGGCAACCGGAGGACCGGTTCGGGGTCGTGGATAGCCGGCCATCACTGCCGGTTTGGCAAGTGGGTGCAAATTTCTGCCACCGGTACGGGCGAACCGGTCCGAACCAGCGGCAACCCACCACTGGGCGGGAAGCTCCGTCCACCCGCCTGGACATCATCAAAAACGCTCTGCGCATGTGCAGAAGCGCGCCCGCTCCCGTTCCTGAACTGGTAGCAAAGGTAAGTGAAACCCACTACTGATTGCAAGGCTACCAACACTCCATGCATTCTGAGCTTCAACAGTAACTATCCACTGTCACATAAAGAGTTGCATCAGAACACTAAGCGGCTGAGTGAGAACACACTGTAGTACCCAGCAAGCAAAACATCTGATACCTACATGAATAATTTAGGCTGAATGGGTATTCACAAGCATTTATCACAAGATGCATGTGCAATATGCTGGGGAGAGAAAGGAAGAAAGAAGGTACAAAAACAACTATATGGAACACCCTGCCATATATTGAAAAAAATTCAAAAGCAGTAGAACACAACTTCTGAGATCTGCAAGTGGGCATTGCCACCACCCAGAGGCTACCATACAAGGACAAATCAAACACTACAAAGATCTTTTGGAAATGGCAGAAACTTTGAATGTCCTTTACCAGATTCCCTGTGACTCTGTGGGACAGATGAGGAGGAAGCAAGATTGCAAGAACACAAGTGAGCAGTTAGATGAAGAGACGTGAAGTCATTGGTAGCCTTACACTGCAGTGAACAAGGACATTCAAGTTTGCAGCTTCTATGATTGTTGATTGAGCATGGACAAAAATAGTCAGAGAAATTATTGAAATGGGTCCTTTGTCATTCAACAGGAGTGCTGATTGACCACCAGCTTATGAGATACTTAGGAGTTGAGATTGCAGTGGCACAAGGTAATAACAACCAACGATTTAACAGCCAGCTATCAACACTTTAATTAACAACTAAAAGCATCATACAACCAGGCACTGTTGCCCAGTGCACATATTCTGGAGAGAGAGAGAAGTTAGCTGAGTATGGGCTCCAGCACAAGCCCTAAAGCTTGGAAGAATAAACCTTTGGTGGCAATGAATAACTCAGATTGGATCCTGCAATCTTTTTTTTTTAACTCCAATAAATTAAAGTTGAACAAGACCAACCTTCCAATTTCCTCTCTGATGTGTGGAAATTTGCTGCCTGTTTTCCTAGGTATTTATTGACAGACGTACATGTCTCACAGTGCCCAATCTGATTCTTTAGTATTGATTCCTTGCCCCAGTTCCTCTTCACCAAGGGAACTTTGTGACTTAAAATGTTAATCTGTCCAGAGGGAACTAACATTAATAATAGGATAAAAGAGAAACTAAAAATAAGAATAAAACCTAGTGAGAAATTACGCTAGGTGCTTTCCAAATAAGAATGACTACAAGTCAGCATCCAATTCAATCTATAGGAAAATTATTTGTGTTTTGAAATCCATGGTCATGATGAGGGAAGAAAAGTATCTGAGGGAAGAAAAGTACAATAAATGAGCTTTCTATTTTATGTGCATTTTTAAAACAAAAGTGAGATACTAAAGAGCTTTAAAGGTGAAGAATCAATTGTGACCCACCAGATCTGCAGTATCTACTGGATGTAATTTTTGAGCAAGTCTCTTCTGCCATGAGTTTCAAAATTGTACAAAAGGGAACTCTTGCTCTTTCATTGAGATGTGCCATCCCACATCTGTAATGTTTTCATGTCTCACAAATATGGCTACATTCTTTTCTCTATTTAGGTATTTGCTACATCATAAATGTAACTCAAAGGGACATCTACCTGGATGGTGGGAGACCTCAAAATGGTGGATGCAATTGGGCAATCAAAGCTTTATTAATGTGTGTCATATGCATGTAAATAATGGGCAGGGATTCAATGTGTATTGCAGCCTGCCAGTATGACATTATTGATCACGCCTGTGGATGCTCCAGCTCAGATATGTGCCTTGATAGTGACTCTTCCAACTGAAACACAATATCATATGCAGCACAACACTGCATATTCACCACACAATGCTGTGAACTAATTTCAGAGGCTAGAATAATGGTAATGATAATAATATGTTTGCCTAATGGTTATAGTAGTCCCTGAATGATCACTACATTAGTACTTATGTATTTGAGCAGCTGTTCCATAAATAAATTCTAATGACACTGTATTTAAACCAAACTATATGATTTAACTGTATAGCTTTAAAAAGAACAGTTTTATGTCAAATGCAACTAGATAGCTAAAGGTAATATATTCATTTAAAGTAGATTTTGAAATAATTCCCTAAACTTTTAAAAATGTATTGTTGAATATAGATATTGAAATATCCAAATTTTGTACAAATCTTAGTTAGCAATAAATCAATCAATAGAAACTGTTTAATTGTACAAAATATTAAAGTGTTTTTTTAAAGAAAGAGTTGGGTGGTATGCATTTAATGATTCTCATCTTTGATTTGTGTCCCGATGGATGGTTTCTTTCATCAAAAGTCATATGTATGGCTAAATATGGAACCTGTGTGGTCACTGTTTGTTCAGTTGTTGCATATTAGCTCCACAGTGGTTAAAACGATCTGAACAAATAAGAGGGCTTACACTACATTATATTACCCTTTATTAGTAGGAAATTGAAGTCTAGAGATTATTATTAAGCCTCAGCCACTAAAGTCTGGCAATACTTGGATAGAGACCTTTCAAATTGACCTCTGATCAGCCGTGTTAGAGGGATTTTATCCTTTTAACTAATTAAATAAACAACCCTGTTAGTATTAGTCTTACTCAAAGCCATTTTGTGAGATCAATTCTCCAACCGACCACAGGACAAAGGGAATCAAGTTCCTATTTGAAAAGGAATACTATATTTTGCATATTAAATTCTGGCATAAGGGTCATCCATTGCTCAACTCCTTCACTGTGATTAACTCACTAGTATATCCAATATCAGCAGGCTTTTCATTACACAAAGTAACCCCAGGATTTCTTGTAAAATATTCTGAAAGGAAGCAAAACAATTTAATAAACAATGGTTCTCTGGGTATTTTGGGGGGGTGTCTGTGAAATATAGGTAGGAGATGCTTGAACAAATGAAGATGTTAAGAGTTTTTTTTCTGAACTTATTCTAATAGTTATTAAAATATATGCTAATATAGCTGAATGTGAAAATATAAAAACTATATGATTTTATGCAAGCCCATTCAGAAGTAATTTTAGAGTTGAGCAGGATTTATACTTAGGTAATGGCCATGTATTACAGACTCAAAGAAGCTTGCAAAGGAAATAAAAGATTATATAGTGCAAGATATTGACTATTACTCCATCAGTATGACATGAAACATTGAAGTGATTTATAAAATGTTAATCTCTCTCTTTTTTTAGGGTACTGTCCAAAAATTAAAAAATCCAGTATTTAAATTTTTTAATATGCAGTATTCTCCATTTCCCCCCAAGGAAGCTGGAGTTTAATTTAGTGTACTTCTCAAAAGCTAGTACAGAGATTAGATCCCATTTCCTCTGCTTTTGTATGATTTTGAAGAAAAGGAGCTATCCACTAGATAAATCTTTGTAAAAGTTACTGAAATATTGAAAATATACAAATATTCACTATTATCTGTTTAACGTATTTATTTTGTCCATTTGAATGCCACCCTTTAAAATAGTTTGCTCTGCTCTCAGAGAGATTATTCTATTAAACCAACCACATTTCACCTCTCGTTCTGGAAATCAATAATTGTTTCCTTCCTTCTTCTAAAGTCAAATCTAATGTAGATAATATCTAGCCCTCATGTGTTGCTGAATTATCTCTTCAGCAGGCTAAACTTTTAAATCTAACGGTGGAAGATACTAGGAGCTGTAGTTATTTACAAATATTTAGTTATTCATCCTGGGCCTAGGATGTTTGCATTGCTACATTAATTTTCTTTCAATGGGCTTTCATATGGATGAAATCATGAATGGGCCTTCCTGTTTTCAGAAGCGAGACAACTATCCTGCTTATAAAACTTAATTGGCAATGCCAGTTCTTATCTCATTTGACGTTAGAATTTGAGTTACTTTTGGAAGTGGGTCAGATAGTGACTTTCCTGTGCCATTGCTCTTTTGGCAGCTATTAATTTAGAAATTATTGGTCAATATCACAAAATGTTTGGCTGATCTTCCTTAATGTTTTTATATACTTAGGGGAATTTTTGCATTTAAATTCCAATATATTAAGAATACAAAAATTGTCCTGCTGAATCAAAACTAGGGTCATTTTAGGTCAGCAGCTTTTTCCCCACTGTGGCCATTAGTAGGCTCACGAGAAAGAAATTCTCTCTCTTTATTGTATTCCATTGAATAACTGAAAGTGATTTCAGGATGAATAATTCTGGACAGGTCATATGCATCCTGCCTGTACAAATAAACCACTTGAGAAATGATATTATATTATGTTTACTATTATTCTTCCTAGTTTATACTCATCTGATCACCTATGCAAGGCTCAGACATTTCCTGTTTTTGTTCTGTCTGGCAGATCATTTTAAGTCAACAATACGAAAATTTTCAACTTCTCACATTTACAGAAACTAAAAAGGATTGATTGCAAGAGTTGTAAAAGATTCAGCGATGTTTTAAAAGATTCAGCGGTGTTGTAAAAGCATACAAGGACAAACTTATTTTAAGTACAGCAGGAAATGTCAGGATTTTGATATAATAGTATATTTGAGTACTGGTGAAATTGTGACAGAATATAAATAATACAATATATCAGGACTTATACCAACACAATAAAAGGGAAAAGTCTTTATATATATATATATAAAATTTTCATCGTTACTGTCTTTTTGTACATGCATTGGATGACTTTAAATAAAAGATTTTTGTTTAGCTGTTCTCATTGAAATATATATATATTTCAATGAGAACAGCTAAACAAAAATCTTTTATTAAAAGTCATCCAATGCATGTACAAAAAGACAGTAACAATGAAAACCTGGCACTGTTATTTGTAGGCTCTCCAGTAGGTCCATCTCTGCTCTGAAAGAGTGTTGCAAAATATCACCTCCTTCAGCCTTGAGGAGGTAATTGATGCAGCTGCCTCTGAAGTCTGCCTTTCTGCTGGCAATGTTAACAAGACATACCATTGGAATATAACAAGCAAAAGAAGGTGTAGGTGTTACAAAGAGAGGTACCATGCGGCAGGAGATCAGCTCTGATTAGTGAGGATTAAAAAAAAAAGTCACAGTAAATGCTGAGACACATTTCTTTGTGGATATCTGTCAGCACAGAGTGGGAAAGTGTTACATTATTTCACAAGTTTATCAGCTTCTAACAGACAGATGATAATGATACTTGACTTTGGAGGTTCCCTATCACATCTGGTAGCAAATATTTCAAAAGTGATTTAGGATCCTCATTATGCGTTATCCACATGGATAGAACAATATTTGCCAAAGCATATGTATGGTATTTATTTTTTTCTTTGCAGAAAGCATAATATGTGCTGAGACAGGACTAGTGTATTTTGTAGGTCTCTCTCTCTCTCTCTCTCTCTCTCTCTCTCTCTCTCTCCCTCTCCCTCTCCCTCTCCCTCTCCCTCTCTCTCCCAGCAAGTACTAATAAATAGATGACTGGTGACTAAAGGTCCAGATGGATTTGTGGAAAAAATAAATTATTTGTAAAATTTTTCCCATGGAAAAATGCTTTTGTTTTGAATTCTTTAAAAAAACATGAAAAGCTGGGACTGGAAGATTGGATACTAGAAGGAACCAGAAGGAACTAACAATTACATTTAAAGGAGAAGAACACTTACATTAGACTTACTAATATATAATTGAGAAAACCAGTGGTCATTGAAGGATATTTGTGAACAGTGGATCCAGAAGTTAATTTTAAGAATGTTTATTATTTATTTATTTATTTATTTATTTATTTATTTATTTATTTATCCTGCGTGACTCTGGCTGGTTTATGTTATTTTGATTTCTTTCTCCGATCCGGTATCTCTGAAGTACCTGCGGTCATCAGCCAAACACAGGCAATGGCCAGTATTATAGGAGCATGAGTTCAATGTTTCTGAAAGGGGAACATTAGGGAAGGCTGGTCTGCAGAGTCCCAGACTGTAGGTATTCAGGCTACACCAAGATTATCTATCAGCCTAAATGGATTAATCTATTTTTAAACTTCAAA
>QLTV01000598.1:4580447-4603956 GCA_003457575.1 Thermophis baileyi | reverse complement strand
AACTGCTCTGTAGGACGAGCCGAGGCGGAAGCATTCACTGAGGCGAGGCACGTTAGCGCTAACACATAACGTTTAATAACAACAACAGCTCTTAACATGAGGAACTCTGACAGACAAAACCCACTCTGACAGCCGCTTAAATACGTGGCTTGTCAAACCTAACAACCAATCACTGCCGACCAGACAGGCTGCTTCGACGGCCCCCTAGAGGCGCGCCAGAATATTACAAAATAGTCATACATTGATAGTATAAATCCCTATTTATTTGTGGTTGGACACTAAAGAGTTAAGATGAATAAATCTTTCTTCAGTTTGTCTAAAACATCAAGAAATCCACAGAAGACTCCCTACTCTCCAACACATTAAAGTAGGTGAAAAACTACCCTTTTGTGTAACATCAAATGTATCATCAAATGTATAACCCTAGTGCACCTTGGCCAGTGTAAATACTGAAAAGCAACAGAAGTTTGAATCTATCAAATATGATGTCAGGTTCCGGTAGAAACGAATGACCGCAAACACAATGCTGGTTTGTATATTAGCCTTTACTGATTCTCCAGCATGAACTTATAAACACTTACAGGTAAAGTGAAGTCTTTGTCAAAGCTATGCACTGTGTGCACCCCACCACCTTTAAGCACCGCGCGCTACACCCACGTGATCCCCAGTCCACCAATCGCTGATTCTGGCTTGTGCTGCTGTTCCTGATTTCCACAGCCGACTCACAGCTGTTAGTCGGTCGTGCTAGCATGTAATGTCATCAACATGCGCTCCTGCAAGCCTCCATTCTCCCGTGTGCTTGAGAAACCCATGGCTTGTGTGCGCTCTCCACTCATGGCGACAGCTTTTGATAGCCAGGTACGGCTCAGCGATCCCCGCGCCACGCTCCCAGCCCGAATGACAGTTCCGGGCCAGCAGGCTCACTGGAGCTGACATATGACTCTGGCTCCAGTGTAGATTAAGTAGAGCAAAATAAACAAGCTTCTGCTACAAAAGTATTTTTTAATAGTCAAATTATATGGCTGCCTACAATAGGCCTTATGGTTTGCTTCTTAAAGAAGAGAGCTCAGTGCTGCAATTATCATACATTCTTACTTATGAAAATCAGTGAAACAAATTGAATACTAGCTCTTAAATGTAGTGACCCATTGGAGATAAATGTTTAATTCTATATTTTACACAGATTCTTTTGCTGTTTCTATTTTCATAGTTACCTTATGGGTTAGATTAGAGATCCATCTTGTCTCAACTATGTGGCCATCAAGATGTTTCTAGAACACTTCTACCAGTGGTGGAATTCAATTTTTTTTACTACTGGTTCTGTGGGCGTGGCTTGGTGGGCATGGTGTGGCTTGGTGGGTGTGGCTTGGTGGGCGTGGCAGGGGAAGGATACTGCAAAAGCTCCATTCCCACCCCACTCCAGGGGAAGGATACTGCAAAATCTCCATTGCCACCCCACTCCAGGGGAAGGATACTGCAAAATCTTCATTCCCACCCCACTCCAGGGGAAGGATACTGCAAAATCCCCATTCCCTCCCCATTCCTGGGGGAAGGATATTGCAAAATCTCCATTCCCACCCCATTCTCGGGCCAGCCAGAGGTGGTATTTGCCGGTTCTCCGAACTACTCAAAATTTCCGCTACCAGTTGTCCAGAACCTTTCACAACCTGCTGAATAGCACCCCTGACTTCTACTACATATTGAATGAATCAAAGAAATTGTGAACATAGCAATGCTCTTTGGGTGCTTGACTTCATTACTGACTGCTATTGAGGAATAGAATTTCTGACATATTACTGAATTATTTTGATCAAGTTAATTTTTGTGATACCATTTAGCCTGGCAATCATCTCCACTTCTTGTGGAAACACTGTCAAAAATTTTTCAATGGTATTATTTTATATTTCCTTAATCTGTAAGAAAAATATCATACAGACTTCTCAATTTGGCAAACTCCAGTTGATTATTCTCCTCAATGGTCCCCAGCCAGAATGGTAAAAGATTCCTACCTTGAGAAGGCTGTTTTATTATTATGAGAAACGGAAGACAGAAAATCTTTTTTTCATAGTCACCTTTTATTCATGTGACATAGA
Source organism: Thermophis baileyi (assembly GCA_003457575.1). Classification (NCBI taxonomy): domain Eukaryota; kingdom Metazoa; phylum Chordata; class Lepidosauria; order Squamata; family Dipsadidae; genus Thermophis; species Thermophis baileyi. The sequence continues at coordinate 4,601,863 of QLTV01000598.1, read as the reverse complement.
ATACAGTAGCCCTGATCAACTTATTGTGTCTGGAGTGTTAATTAAGTATATTAGCAATAGAACTGAACTATTTAAAAGAACAGATAAATGTAGAGGTTTCCATCATTAATAGTACTCGATGTATTGTGTTGCCTGACATGCTCTGGATAAGTCTGTCTCTTTCTTGTCCAAATGGAAACTAATGGTTTAACTGTTTAATTAATAAATTGTTTAAAGAGACAGTTTGATCTAGTGGTTAAGGCACCTGGCTAGAAACTAGGAAAGACAGCTGGGTGACTTTGGGCCAATCATTCTCTCTCAGCCTAACTCACCTTAGAGGGTTAATATCATGGGAAAATAGGAGAAGGAAAGAGTATTAGCTCTACTTGAGTGAATTATAAAAATAATGAAATGAACATTTAAATCAGTAAATAAAAACTACCAATAATCAGACTCTTCCCTGTGTCTTTTATGCAGAGAGAAAAAAAATCCAGTAACACATAATAGTGGGGAAAAACCAGAACAGAATGACTTTGTCTTTTGATTTTCACATAAGCTGAGTATTTATTATAATATACAGTATATTGAAGTTAGGTAAACTTGTGAGAATTGGGAGCCTGGTAGCTATTTCAGGAAAACTTCATGAGAAGCCACCCAGATTTGCTAATTAATAGCACATTAAAACCGCAAGTATCTTGGCTTACTTTTTACCTTCCAAAACCAAAGTATACCACATAAATTTAAAGTCTATTAAAGATCATTAAACAGTATGAATGGTCCAAAGACATCTCAGATTCATTAAGATTCATTGAGAGAAGTTTGTGAAGAGGGGAAATCTGGCCTGTCTTTGCTGATTCAAGTGGAATTTAGGAATAAGAGAAGAGCCAACACAAGGAGTTCAGTGGTGGAACCAAACTAAAATCCCCAGACCAAACTGAACATCAGCCAGAGCCATTTACTATAAAGTCAAAGCAGGACTATGAGCCAGTGAGAGGCCTCTGGAAAAGGAAGCTTTATTAGCAAATCTGGGTAAAATAACTATCAACACACACTGAGCCATGTTGGTGGCTTTAAGAGAGACATGGGGGGGGGGATCAAATTATTAAGTTAGGTCTAACTAGAGCAGCAGTTCTCAACCTGTGCTCAACCTCTGGGTCGCGACCCCTTTGGTGGTCGAATGACCATTTCACAGGGGTCGCCGTGCGCGTTAGTCCGCCATCTGGGTGCCACCGTCACTTGCAGGGGTGAAATGCTCCCGGTTTGGCCATGCCTGCGGGGCGCCAGACAGCCGATAGCGACAGAAGTGGGAGACTTCGCCCACCCGCCTGGATGCCGCCATTTGGGTTCCTTTATCCTCTGCGCATGTGCAGAATGCTTTGCGCATGCGCAGAGGGTAAAAGAATCCAAATGGCGGCATCTGGGTGAAGTCTCCCGCTTCCGTCACTATCAGCTGTCCGGCGACCTGCAGGCAAGCCCGAACCAAGAGCATTTCACCCATGGTGCCACGCCCCCTTTGTCACCTCATCCTGCATGGGGAGGGGGCAGGGGGTCGCGATGGTGGGGGGGTGTCGCAGCAGCTGGGGGGTGTCGCGGGGGTGTGGCGGCATTAGAAAGGTTGAGAACCACTGAACTAGAGTAAATCATAGTCCTAATGTATTTCATCTAAGAATACATCTGGTTCAGATATAATGGAAAAAAACCCCAATGGTTTACCATTATGGATGTGGCTTTTGCATGTCACAGTTCAGAAACCTCAACTGAAAAGTATCACTAGCTATGGCACTAGGTATTTTGAAATGATCAGAGAAGGAGAAGGAGGCTGCAGGGGCACTTCAAACCCCATCCCACTGCCTCTTTCCTCCCTCCCACACAAGCTCTTTTGGCCCCCTGCCACTTGAACTCTATTGCTTCAGCTGAACTTTGCAGCCTTCTTGGACCTGCTGATGAGGCATTCCAAACATCTTGCTCCACCCATTATGCAGCTGTGGACTATTCCAAACCTGGTTGCTAGCCTGAGGTGGAGCTGGGCATGACTGATATCAGCCTTACCAGGTACACCACATGGAAATATGACCAGATGAGCAGCCATCATCTTTACACCCCTAGAACTTAGGAACCTCTTGCTTCACCCATTATGCAGCTGTGGACTATACACACACTTATGGGAACTTTCCCTAGGAAGCATTTCTTCATCCTGTCTCCCAAGGTCATTCTCATATACCAGAGGTCTTCAAACTTGGCAACTTTAAGACTTGTGGACTTCAACTCCCAGAATTCTCCAGCCAGCTATGCTGGCTAGAGAATTCTGGGAGTTGAAGTCCACAAGTCTTAAAGTTGCCAAGTTTGGGGACCCCTGTCATATACCATGAAACTCTGTTTCAGCTGGCTCACCCCTTCCCTAAGTCAAGTAACAATGACTTCAGAGAATTACCCTAAGGAGCCAGGAGAAGCAGAGGTCAAATGCATATCTAATTGGGGATACCTTTGAAATCACCCCATCATAGTGCAGAACTGATCCCATATAAGAGGGCAAGAAATTACTCCTACCATTACAAAGGACTCTGCCCAGATGAAGTGTTTTGGCCAAAATGGGCTTAATCAGCAAAATACTGACTTAGTCAGCAAAATACTGTGTTAAACAGTTACAGCAACCAGACAGAAAATTTACCTGCTGCCCTTTTTTACTAAAAGGTTATTGGTCACCCTATATAGTGCTGTAAAATGGCAGTCTGGTGAATAATAAGGAAAGAGAAATAATATGTAGTCTACAACATCAACAACTGAACACATTTTTAAAATCTGTTCTAAAACCAAGTGAGCAGTCAACTGATATATAATGAATACAACTGCACTATTTTTGCCATCATTGTCATTTACTAGCAACAGTTGGAAGATGCCAGGCAATTTTGAAAATTCTAATCCTAATGCCTTAAAGTGCCAGTATTGCCACATTTGTCCTGGCTCATAAAAGAATGAGGCAAAAGAGATAAATAAGGGGAAATAATTATTTCTTTATCCTTTATTGATGTCTATGTATGCTTTGAGTTGGTGAATGAGCAGAAGTGAAAAGATAATTTCTCTATCTCAAATGTAAATCTAAGCTGGAAAACAATTCTATTCAAAAACTTACTAACTGAAGCTGGTGACTGAATCCCCATTACAAAGTCAAGTTCAATATAATTGCTACTCAGTATTAAAGTTTGTCGGGACAGTTTTTTGAGTTATGGTTATTTTTTTCTTAAGAAATACTGTCATTTTGTTTCAGGGCAGTACCCTTCAATGTGAAAGAATCCTCAGTTTTGCATTTAGAGACCACTGAAATGCATTTTGCCTTTTATTAATCATACCATTGGTAACTATACTGTAATAAATGCAGGATGTGAGTGCCAAATTGATAGTTTGTCCATGTAATAACCAGGAATCAAATCTGACCCGAGGCAATAAATGATCTTATTGATGAAATCTAAAACCACATTTCCACCCATTTTAAAATACATTTTGGCATCTAAAAGATATAATTTATTGAAAAGATTTGTGGTACATGAAAAAAGAAGTACTGATCTGCTTTGCTATAATAATACTTGAAGCTAATCTAACTGTGACATGATTTCCATGTTTAGCTGGTCCTGTGTAATAGATTATATATCTACAGAGGCTTCCAATTCCAGTTCTAACAGTGTAAAAATGGTACATAGACTGAAAATATTGATATAGTTACATTTAATTTGTCCTTCAGCTAAGAAATGGAAAATGGATGAAGTGACAAACTGCAGTTCTTTTCTATTTCTGAATATTTGTTAAGAACATACAAGATGGGATGAATTTTCAGAAAGATTCACTCTACCCGTCCATTACTGATCAATTGTGTAGCAACTGGAGCTTTGAGATTGTTACAATCAAAGGTGGGTTCCTCCCAGTTCGGACCAGTTCTATAGAACCAGTAGTAACTTGGCGGCCTGGGTCGCTAGAACCAGCAGCGACCCAGGCCTGCCACACCCCCAAACTGGTTCTTTCGGCGGCGCCGTAGGCGCTGCCATCTTGTTTTTTGCTTCTGCGCATGCGCAGAAGCTTTTTTAAACACTGCGCATGTGTGAAGCACATCACTGAGCGAACCGGCAGCGAAGAAAAGCAGAATCCACCCCTGGTTACAATGATTATGTAGAAAAGAAACTGCAGCTATTCTTCATTTTAAAAATGAACAAGTTGCAAATCCTAATAGCTGGAAAATATTAGTGCAACAGGCAGCCCTCAGATTCTCTATAATTTTCACCTCTTCTATTTTAGTTCAGTCAAAGCTGATGTCCTCTTTTTTTAAGAAATAAAAGAAAAGCTATCTGATTGAGAAAAGCTGTTCCCAAAGTATATCTGTGCCAGGATTTACAGTCATTTTTTGGCATTTGAAAGACGGCTCAACTGTTTCAAAGGGAGAGCAAATAATACCCTAAAAATAGTTTTCAAGTTATGCTTACCAAAATATTGAAACTTTCTAATTTAGGCAGTTATTAAATACAAATGTTCTTTTGTTTTTCTTATCAGTACGTCTGACACCATTGCAATCAATAAACCATCATGAGTGACAAGATTTGGTAGTCTAAAAATGCAATAAACAAATACTTAAATATATTTTTAAATTGAAAATAATGTACATAAAATTAAAATGTTAAGTTAAAATAAACTGAGAAACTAAAGGCTATTAGATTAATAATTAATGAAAAGAATGAGAAAATAAACTAATATTGGTTGAGGAAAAACCTACAAAAACACTTTAAGTGACATTTGTAAACTATTTGATATTTACCTAATGCTACCAGTGGTGGTATTCAGCCGGTTCTATCCGGATCGTGCAAACCGGTAGCGCTGACTGCGGGTGCCCCCCCCCCAGCCCGGACGTAAGCATGTTGCGTTTTTGATGCTCTGTGTATGCGCAGAAGACTTTGCGCATGCGTGGACGAGGCACGTGCACGCTCACATTTGCGAACCGGCAGGGAAGGTAAGTGAATACCACTCCTGAATGCTACCATGTGAATAGGTATTTACTGAATGTCCCTGGGGCACCAGGTTTCACTATGACTGTCATCTACATAAGTTTATTAATTCAAGATCTCTGCAGGATGACTTCCAATGAAAGGATTTGTGTACTATGCTCTTATTCGATAATCCCAGACATTCTCTTGGAACTCATAATCCTTTGGATCACTAAATGGTCCTATTTTATTTTGTAGTTGATCAGTTGTACTTATAAAATGGGGTAGCGATAGTATAGAAACATTCAAATCTTCCACAAAGTCAAACAAGCTACATTTTCTAAAACAATTACTTGTTTAGTGATTTAACTATGGAAGAAAAATATCTAGTCAGAATTCATCTAAGGCAATTTGCTTCCTGAACAAAGAAGCAACTATCACCCGCTTTTAAGATGGTAGAAGAGGGAGGAAGAGAGGGAATAGGGTACCCAAGACTGGGTGTTTGATATCTGAGACAACTATCTCCTGAAATTAAAAATGAAATAATATTTTAAGGCTGTCTGGTCACTTTGAATTATATTGACTGCATATATTAGAAATTTTGCTTTTTTAATATCTGATTAGGTTTTTCCATTAATCCAGAGCTCTGCAGATTAAAAAAAAAACACAATGAAATCACAGATCAGTTTGCAATGTTCTAGTTCAGAAAAGATAGTGTTAACAAGGTAAGATCTTCTGCCACAATTTATACTGGTGGATATGCCAAAGTGAGGGACCAGTTCCTTTACCAGCTTTTGTAGCCATTGTAACAGCATTCGTGGTTCTGTGGGATAAGATTCAGGCCACCTGCTAAATGGACTAAATGTGCAAACCAGGGAAAAAAACCTGGCAGGTGGCATTGCATGTTTGTTTGTTTGTTTGTTTGTTTGTTTGTTTGTTTGTTTGTTTATAGTATAGCAAATAAATAAATGCAAATAAATGCATTTGAAGCAGGGGGAAATGCTCCCAGTTCGGCCCGGTCCAGGTGTACTGGTAGCGCCGCCTGCCGGTGGTTTGGAGAACTGGTAGCGATGGCAGCGCGAGGCTCTGCCCACCCGCCCGGATGCCGCCATTTTGTTTTTTTTACCCTCTGTGCATGCGCAAAGTGTTCTGCGCATGCGCAGAGGGTGAAAAAGCCCATGTGCGAGTGGAGCGGGGGTGAAAAAGTGCACGCGCGTGCGAGCGGAGCAGGGGCAAAAAAGCGCGCATGCAGAGCGAGCGCTTCCGAACCGGTAGGGAAGGTAAGTAAATTTCACCGCTGATTTGAAGGTTAAGAAAGGATCTCTCCAAAAGGAGAAAGAAGCAAGAGAAAGAACACAAAGCTTTCCAGAGAGCAAATCTGGATCACTTGTTGCAAAACAAATATGCCCATCGACATTCATCCATTGCCTTTTGTATCATTCTCCTTCAGTATTCATCTTCTACCAGCATTTCTAGATTAATGCACACACACACGCACACACATACACACACAGAGAGAGAGACCTGTTTCTCTTAAAGGGTACAGACTTGACTGGTTTGAAAAAACTGTGACATTTATTAAAGAAAATGCATTTTTCAACAAACAGGGATATTTGTATGAGGAAAAAGCCTTCCCTACTTTAAATTAGATTTGAGTAACATTTGCTAGAAGCTAAAAGAAAAAAAATGCATTGTTTAAATATACTTCCAAGGTATGATAGTACAGGAGAAACTAATTCAATATAAGCACATGGTCTGCATGCATAACATCTGGGGTTCAATTTCTGGATGCTCCAAATTTTTGCAAAGAGGTTCATCTAGATTACAGATAAACAGCTCCCTAACTTCTATAATTCTAACTTCGATTATAAATAGCCAAACATTTTGATAAGCAAACTCTGCATTCTAAACAGATGATATTATATTCAATTAGATATGGGCATACAGTATGCATTTCCAGTGGGGAAGGGCCTGAGTGCTTATTGTTCTGTGAGAGACAGATAGTCTACAAGAGTGCCCACAAGATGATTTCAATATTCCAAGTTCCCTTGGACCAAAAAGAGTGGAGATCCTGTTCTAGCAAAGCAGTAATTCATCCAAATAAAGAAAAAAAATCAAAGTGACCTTCAAGAATTTTTTAGTTTATTTAAAAATTTTTTTTTAAAGTAAGTATCTGAACAGAATAAACATCCCTCTTTTATTGCTACATATACAGAAGGGGTATGATTAAAATTTCTCATGAATTTTGGCTGTTTTTAATGTGTTAATTTTAAATGTTATTAATTTGCTTTGCAAATACAGTATATCATGGTTAATCTCTAGATTTTTCTGTTGAAACATGCTTGTAACTGACTGTATAGATTAAGTTGATGATTTTTAAACATTAGATACCGGTAGTTTAGTTTGTTTAGTTTAATTTAATTTAATTTAGTTTATTATGGTCATATTTCAAAGCAACTTAAAATAATAAAATAGTTAACATCAAATTAAACCATAACATCACCGTAATATACCAAAATACACATAATATTATGTTAACATAAAACAATATTTGGACATCTCCCACGTGAAGCACTTGTTTGTTGTATCATAGTTAAGATATCAAACCTAGCTGTATAATCTGAGATTCCTAACAGAATTTTAAGATTAGTTGATCCATGTCCTGCCTAAATGTTGTGTTGTAATTGGGAAATAGATATAGTCTGAATGATTCTAGAAAGAGTCCATCTGTTGGGATATTCATGAGCAGGAAGAGTCATGTGGTAACTCAGTCAGCCAATGTGAGTAAAGTGCTACTGAGTCTGTGCAAAAGGAATTAAGCTAGGAGCTGGACATGTTTTCCAGTCTCAAGTCTGTCTCTGTAACTCTCTGTGTGAAGACTTCATTATGATATGTTGCTGTAAAGAAGAATGTATGGTATTGTAAATATTTTGATAAGATTATAAAGAAGTTATTTGATTCAGCAAATGCAGTCAACTGTGAGAGCTTCTGATTTATTTTTCTACAACAGAGAAACAAAATTATCTAACACCATCTTTGCATGAGTTTGCTCAAAAGAAAGGATTCCCAAAGGAATTTCTTGATAATAATCCTCAGTGATTTTCTAGAGACAACAAAAGTAATACTGCTGGTCTGTTCCTAGTCTCTTTAATTTTTAAAGGTAATCTTCAAATCCTGGGAGGTAAGGACAATAATTACATATACCCTTACGCATACCACTCAGTCCACTCAAGTAGCGTGCTAGATCTCTTCTGTGTTTCAAGAGATAAAGTTGACCTCTTTTCAAAGATTCTATGAAAGAGTCAGTTTAGTAGTTTATGTCTCTCAGTTTCAATGTCACATAACATACATAGGTATATTACTCTTTAGGAATGTCACAAACATTTTCAAGAGAGAAGATGGAAGGATATGATAGTGGGCCAATGTAAAAACTTCTGGAGTTTTCATAAGACCAGGTGCAATGCTTATTTTCTGTGTCAGTGAGATAAAGTAAGGTGGAGTTTGGCTAAAATGATATTGGAAATCAATATCTCTGATATATTGCTGAAAAGAAGACTGTTTGTTCAAAACTCATTGAGATCAGTGTATTTGGTAAAAGTCCACAATATCTTAGGACAAGGGTCTCCAAACTTGGCGACTCTAAGTATTAATGGTGCAATAGGAAACAATAGTTCTTGTTTTCCTCCTTACATTTATCCTCCTCATGTGAAGTTGAAATAATAGCTGCATCATCTACAATAGATCTACTAGTCAGACTTAGCAGGTGATGTTCTGGTTTTGCGGATATTAGATTATAGTTAAAAAACTAAACAACAAAGCGCCCCAAATACGCCTTGGAAATAGGAATCACAGCATAAAAGTTACCTTAATTCCCAAGCCTAATTTGGATATAGTATTATCATGTAACATTTTAGAAGTGTCAGCAGATGCTTATGAATGGATGAGATAACCAATGTGTTACATGATTGTTTGATCCCAGCTCAAAACTCAGATTCTGAAGAAGCTGCTTCACTTGAATCTGTGGAATTTCAGTAACAGGAAACACCAAACTAAGATTCAAATGAGGCTTAGCAAACCCAGGGATCACTTAGAGAGCTAGAGCAATCAGATGAGGATGATGTAAGGTCTCCCAGCCCCTGTACCTGGAGAGTAAAATCATAGAGCAGAGATGAGACATGACGCTTCTCACTAAACAAGGGAGTAAATGTCTGATGACAGCTGGCTGCAGCTTGATCTAAGAAGCAAGTCTGACTCATGCTCCCTTGCTGAAATCAACATCTGGTCTCTGGTTCTTATATGATGTGCCTGTGAATCCTGTTCATGTAAGAGATCTTGGACCTCTGAACTGGTTGACAAACCTGACTTGGCTCTTGGAACCATGGACTGGATTTGGACTATTTTTCTGATTGAAGTTTTCAGCCTACTCCTCAATGAGTAAGCTTTTCTATTTCATTCAGTCCATTAGTTTTTAAAATAAGTATCTTGATGGAACTTACAAATATTATTTAATAAACTGATCAGACAACAGAGGGTCTCTTCCATTTTCTTTTTTATGTGGTAACAGTAATATAAATATTCTATTCTATATGTATTTTCAATCCGTGCTAGATGTGAACAAAACCACTAAAACATGTGTCCACAGTATTCAGTTTTAACAGCTTGGTGGGCTAGTATCACTAGGTTAGCAGTTTCAGTTTGTGTAACAGGGGATCAATCTGGCAAATCTTCCTATGCCACTTTAGAAGTTATTTTATATAGATAGATATGCAATAAACTTGCCACACAGACATGAAAATTTCTTATTTTCATCTTCACCTAGTCAGATACAATATTCCAAATTGTTACACAATCATTATATTTGGAGGCCTGTGTCAGTTGTTTCCATGATTTCTCTGAGCTTCTCCCCCACCCTCCAAAAAAAGCATTATGCTTTCCTTTGGCTCATGGAGTCCATTCAAGAGTGATGAACAGGACAAATTTTAGGGTGTCCTTAGCTTTCGTACATTTCTCCTCAAACCATAATCTTTGCCTTATTATACTTACCTTTCAATTTTGGAAATTAGTTAAATGTAGTAATATATACTGTAGTTATACATTTTTTAGGTAATAAAACATCCAATACAGTGGTTTTGTTTGTTTTCTTAAATTCTCTACGTTTTTTTTAAATGTAGGCTTTCATTGAGGAAAAGTCATTTCCTCAATTTACTTCTTTGCAATTTACAAATGTATTTGAACTTTAGTTTGATCATAAGATGAACTACAGCCTTTTCCAACCCAAGTCAATGGTGCTGTTTCCTGGGCAATGATTATCAATCTTAATCCAGTAGGGAAGGCTGTTGCATTAAATATACATCAACTGTTACTAGTTCTTGAAATTCACTACAGTGACTGTAATAAAGGGAAACTACAGTAGTGTTGGAAAAAGCATAAAAGTGTGAGTCATTCGCAACAAAGGAACAAAAATTCATTTATTTCATGACAAAGACAACTCCTCCCTTTGCATAGAGAATTCATTTCTTATAAATAACTTATTATACAAATATTCTAGAGATATATTGCTGGCCATAATTTCCATTAAAACCTTCACAAAGGTTTATTGCATGTACTTAATTACAACAGTCAATTACTTTTCTGATATGTTATAGGATACTTTAAAATGTTGAACTAAAATTCCATGGAGTTCACAATCAATGAAAGTGTGAACCAACTTTGCAGAGTAATGTGAAGATTTCTTTTTTTTCACTGCTTTAATATGTTTTGATTCCTATAGTCCCCTGTTATTCACTGTGTGGCCTACAAACAATAAAATATCCTTAATGGCACATTAGTGAATAGCTATGATGTAAAATGCACTGTAATCTTAAACACAATCCCAGAAGGACTACCATAATGGAATACTGTTACTTAAGAGTGAATACATATAAATTCTAGAATTTACGTAGAACTATATAACAAATAAATCTAATTTTTATTTCACATTTGTATGCTATTATTGTGTATCAGGAATCCTTGGCAGGAGATTTGAGGGATGCTTTATTTTACTCTCACAGTGGGTGTATCTGATAGCTTAGCAACTACATTGGAAAATGTATCTAAAATATATTCTTTTTCAATTGCTTTTGAAAGGAAACTCATTTCTTTCCAGTCTGAGGAAACAGAAGAAGCAGACTGTATAAGTTCAAGTAATGGTTAGGTGGAAAAGCACTTAAATAAGAAACCAAAGGCAGAACTGTTTAAAAGTTACATACATCCTGTTCACCAATGTCTATTTGAAGAGCCTCTGATAGCTTCTAGACGGGATTCTTAGAATTCTGAATTTAAAAACGTAGATTAGTTGCTGAAACACTATCTTTTTCCCCACGCCTTGTGGGATCATTACCTAGCATCTGAAGACCTTAAGAGATTAGAGCTTAAATTGAATCCTAGCTGGGGATAGAGTTGTTGTTAGCAAGTAAATGAACCGACTCAGTTCCTTTACTGAATTTAGCTTTGAACAAAGTCCCATTCCCTCTGAAGGACCAGTTCTATACTTTGGAGTCCTTCTGGACTAACAGCACCAACAGAGCAGCAGCAGGAGGCTGTAGTCAGATGATCTTCAGCAGTTGCATAAGATATAGGTCTTTCTTAACTGGAAGAACTTATGTCAGTGTTTAGTACCCTCATCACCATATAATCTGGGAATGCCTTTGGAGATGACTCAGAACTGCAATTAATCCAAAATGCAGTGATCTAACTGCTATTAGTAGCAAGATTTAGTAGTACAATAGTGATGATTTGATCACTCCATTAGTTGTGGATAGAATTCAGGTCCAATTTAAAAGAGGTGGTTTAATCCTGGTGCTCCAGTGCTAACCAGATAAGCTGCACTATTTGAGTATCCTTCAGTGTTGAGTATCCTTACCCTATATAAAGTAAAGAGATTTTTTTCAATGATAGAACCATCTTTTAAAAATGTGTCTAAATGGCAGAAAGACTTGGTCCATGCAAATTGAGAATATGGAGAATGCTACTCCAAAGAAGAGGGATAGCCTCAGAAAAGGCACATCTTTGAAATTCCAAGAGATGACATGCTTTTGTGAATGGAAGCTAGAGCGTGCCAGCCCTATTAGATGTAATAAGATGGGCAGACACAACTGGAGTAGTATTGAGGCACCAGATAAAGTCTGTGGGCTTCCCATTTTTGTACTCTTTCAATTAATGTTAGTAAGCTAATCTTCCCATCAGCTTTTGGCACAAATGATAATGTCTGGCAGCCTTTCAAATATTATGTTATGTATCCATTATCTTATGCTTTTTTTGGAGTGTGTGTGTGAATTGGGGATTTAATTTATTTGATAGCAATGCCTACAGGTTGTGGAGGAGAGCAGTAACAGGAAGAAAAGAGAGAGAGAGAGAGAGAGAGAGAGAGAGGGGGGGGGGAGAGAGAAAGAGAGATCATTTCACCTCACTACAGATTTCTCCTGCAGATGGTCATTATCACACATAGATTAAAAGAAATAGTGCTCTTGTCCTATCCTGTCATCGTCAGGTATAGCTTCAGTTGAAACATAGACAATTGGACTAATATGAATAAATTATACTATAAGACACCTTGAAAATGATAAGCAATCCTGTTCCTTGTTTAACCATACTGTATTTGAAAATGTACTACTTATAGGATTAGCAATGTGTTAATGGATTTTTCATGACATACTTATATCAGGTACAGGAGAATAATTTCTTCTTAATTTATTTTTAAATACAACAAGGTAAAACTTATGAAGTATAATAATTACTGTAATCACTTTAGAATTAACTTTAGGTCATCAAAGAACAAAGATTTTAAGAAGAGAAACTATACTCTTCCTTTTTATGTGTAGCATGGCAAGCAAATGGGCTGTATATCATTCTAATTTACAGTATTCACTGCCATGCATCATAAAAGATGATGGACGTGAAAGTCCTCATGGATCACCTAAACCAATTTTAGGTTGAACATAATCTGCAAGTGACAGTGTTTTAGGAGAAGAGAGGCTTTTAAAGTAATCTGGGAAATACGTATATAGCTGGGCTTCATAATGACTAGGAAAATAGCAGTAGAAGTGTATACATGAATGAATGCAATCTCAGAAGTGCTGAATATTATCAAAAGTCTGTAAGAAACAGGATGGCTGCCTTGCTTGAACAATGGAAAGGAGACATGGAAATGAAATTTAATAAAGTCAACATTTGTACCGAACTCTAAGGTTTATTGCTCAGTGTGTAACCTTGAGTATATATGAGAAGAAGCTTTGATTACTGATTCAGGACATGGTTTGTATGTATAAACTTCATGAGTAAAGTTCCAGTTAAAGGCCTTAAAATCCCTTATGGGATTTGTTGTTATTGTTATTTACTGTGCATTTTATTAGCATTTGGGTTTTGCGGAAATATAGAAATCAGATCAGAAGAATTAATTCACCTTTACAAATTAAAGCAATCAATATTGCAAAAGATTGAATTTGGCGCCTTATAGTAGGTTCCTTTTTTCCAGTAACAGACCATATTTAAAACAAAGAGAATTATTATTTCATTATGTGAGGTAAATGTTAGGGCATGAACTTCAATACGTAAGTGGAAGAATGAAAAAAATGATTTGATTGCATTTAAATGTTTACATAATTAATACAACACATTATTGCCCATCATTTAAGTTAGGTAATGTGTTATAGTGGTTAAGGGACGTGACTAGGAATCAGGAGACTTAGATTCTAGTTCTTTCCTAGCCACAGCAGCCTATGGGTGATATTAAGCCAGGTAGTTGCTTCTTCCCAGGTCTCATAGCATTAGGCACTGTGATCAGCCAGCTAAAAAGAAAAGCCTTTGTTGTATTATGCATTGATAAGCTTCACTGTAAGAACTAAGTAAGTGTACAGCTTACACTAAGTAAGTGTAAAACAAGCAGACCATGCAATTATGCAGGACAAATTCTAAGAAAAATGGTAGCAACAACATTATTACTGAACATTTACAGTATTTAATAAATATCCCCTTCTATCATCTTAAAATTTTTGTATAACTAACAACTTTTTGAATATGCTGCAATTCAAGGAACTGAAGGTTCCAGAAAATTCTACTTCTTCTCTGGACTCCCATTCTGATTGTGGGACATCCTGCAGCATCCCCAATTCATACAATTAATTTCCAGAAAACTGCCAGATCAATGGTGTTCTCTGGAACATTCTGTTTTTTGAATGGTATACAAGACCATGTGTGGTACTGTAATTTTAAATTCCGCATTTCTGGAATAAGTGGACCTACTAGTCTGAGTGTAAAAGGGATATATACTAATAGGTATGTGTATGTGGGTATGTGTGCCTTTTATCTCCCTGCATAGTTACTTTAAATCTCTAAACTTGCATATGTGACCAATCTGCTTTAGGAAGCAGATTAGAGTGCTGACCCATTCTGTTTCTAATGGCAGTCAATCAAAATATTTCAAGGTACAATTTTGTAGTAAAATGTTAATTTCCTGTTTCACAGAACTACTTGCCTGGACTGAGTGCTATGGATCAATTTTCATGAGGGCTGATTACTTCATCCAACCAACAAACCTCAAGTTGGTTATTGGCATTCTAGCAGATCAATAAGTCAGGCACTTCATGAAAATAGATTATGTGGCAGGCCTGTGCAATGAAGACAATCATTCAATGAAGAAGCCTCTTTCAGGTCTAGTGCAGCCTTGAGTAAAGTTGATTCAAATTAAAATCTTACCTTTTTAATACAATCTTAGCTTGCAGAGTAGGGAGAATAATCTTGCCCAGTGGGAAACTAAAATATGTAAGGTAACAACATTCAAATTTTAGAAAATATTTTCTCTATGAAGTTTCAAGAGATTTGGGTTCTTTCTCATGCACCAAGATATTTAATAATTTTTAAAAGATCCATTTTTAAAGTTCAGCTTAATTTAGAAGTTCATTCTTAGCTTACATAAGAGATATTGAGTATAGATACAGTGCATTATTTTCATGACATTCCAATTATGATAAGTGTCTGGTAAGAATAGAAATCTTTAGCAATATGCCTTCAGCTGGTAGTTCTTCTGACTTTAGATGGAGTAATACAGTACTGAGAGCCATTTTAGTAGTGGTAGTTAAGGCCACTTAACTAAAGCAGGATATTATGAGTTCTAGTTCTGCTTTACACACAAAATCAGAAGGATGACAATCAGGGGTGGATTCTAACTTACCTCGCTGCCGGTTCGCTTCCTCCCACACTGCGTGGGTGTGCTGCATGGGTGCGCCATGTGGGTGCGCCATGTGGGCATGCTGCGTGGGTGCGTGCGCATGTGCAGTGCTGAAAAATCCCAAAAAAATCCCTCCAAAAAGCCAAAAACAAGATGGTGACGCATGTGCAGTGCCAAAAACTAGGCTTCTGCGCATGTGCAGAAGAAAAAAAAATCCCATTTTTTTTCTTTTTCCAAAAAAAAAAAATATCCCAAAAAAAAATGGCGGTGTCCACGGACCGGCACCGACCGAACCAGCTCCGTGACGTCACCAGCGGGTTGCTACCGGTTCAGGCAAACCGGTCCGAACCGGGAGGAACCCACCTCTGGTGACAATGTCAAACCACTTCCATAAATCTACCAAGAAAACTGTATGGACTAGCTGCTAAGAATCAACAATGACTTGAAGGCAACACAGAGACACAGTGATATTAGATATTACTAACTCTTCCAATTTGATTCTGTGCTATTTATTGGATCCATTTTATTGGCATAATTTGATAGACAAACATTAACTTGAAATTGACAGCAGTCGCTGAGAATTAGCCTTCCAACTCCCTAAAGTACTGTGGTAAAGTGATTAAGATGTTTGACTAGGCCTGGGAACATCCAAATTCAAGTGCATTATCAACCATTGAAGTTCATTAGTGACTTTGAACTAGTCAATCTCTTCCAAACCCATTCCATAAGGTTAGTATTATGGGGATTCAAATTGGAGAAGGGAATGTTACGTACGGTATATTACCTTAGCACTTGAGGTAAGGCAGAATATTAAGTCTAATAAATAGGACCAACAACAATTACAGAGTCCTTCGGGACTTGGGTGGCATATAAATTTTATAAAATAAAATAAATAAATAAATAAATAAATACATTACTATTCAAATAATCTATGTTGGTGTTAAGGGAGAAAAAGAAGAAACATTCCAAAATCATACAGTTATTGTTAACTAAAAGGGGCGTTGGTGCTTACCTGATACGCCTCTTTTCGTAGAGTGGAGTTATCATCCAGAATGGGTTGACCTCATCCATTCAGCTTGCAGGACTGAGTCTGTCAATTTATTTGAGGGCTCCGCCTTTGCCTGGAATCCCCAGTTACGACGAAGCCGAGGAATACAGACTCGACGTGACTGTCCCAAGAGTCACATGCACCCACAGGCGTGACAGTAAACACAGATACAGGTTATGCCCAGTGATACTTGGGCGGGACTGGATGATAACTCCACACTACAAGAAGAGGCGTATTAGGTAAGCACCAACGCTCCTTTTCCATAGTGGGTGGAGTTATCATCCAGAATGGGACATACCCAAGCAGCCTGTCCTCGGGAGGGAAAGAACTGGGCTCAACAGCATCCTTCATCGAGTACCCGCTGCAATACTCTGCATCCAAATGCCGCTTCGGCCGACGCATAGGAATCAATTTTATAATGATGGACAAAATGATGGGATGGAGTCACCCAGGTCGCTGCTTGGCACACCTCTTCAAGTGATGCCTGGGTCGCCCACGCCGCTGAAGTCGCCGCACTACGTGTTGAATGTGCCATGATCCGAACTGGCTGGGGCGTCGCCAAGATGTCATACACAGTAGCAATCGTTCCTCAAATCCACCTACCGATGGTCGAAGACGAGACCTTTTGACCCAAGGATGTCAGCAAAAAGGCGACAAAGAGAGACTCCGTTCTGTAAAAAGCCACAGTCCACTTAATGTAAACCCAGAGAGCCCTCCGGACGTCCAACTTGTGCCACTTGCATTCCAATGTATGGGTTGGATGAGGACAAAAATTGGGCAGTACTATTTCCTGGGCCTGATGGAACCAGGTGTTGATTTTGGGCATAAAGGATGGGTCCAAGTGGAGAATGACCCTGTCCTGATGGAATACACATAGGTCTTGGCGGACCGAAAGCACCGAGAGTTCGGAGATCCTCCTGGCCGAGGTGATGGCCACCAGGAAGACCACTTTATAAGTTAGTGGCGGAGGCTGGCCGACCTTATGGGTTCATAAGGAGCCTGGATGAGTGAGTTCAGGACTGGTGAGGTCCCAAGTTGGAAACCGGTGGACCACTGGGGGATGCAAATTGGCGGCCCCTTTTAGGAACCGTCGGATAGCCGGAATCTGCGCCAGGGACTCAACCTCCCCACAGGACAAAACAGAAGAGAGCACCGCGACCTGCCTTCAAATAGTATTTGGAGACAAGCCTTTGTCCAACCCCCCCTGGAAGAAGTCCAGGATTTTAGGGACCGCTATTTGCACAGGAGAACATCCCTCCTTAGTGCACCAAGCGCAGAATGCTTTCCACATCGCAGAGTAAATGCATTCAGTGGAAGGCCTCCGAGAGGCCAGCATGGTGTCAATGACACTGCAAGAGAACTGTTGCCTCCTTAGAGTGCCCCACTCAAGCGCCATGCGGTCAGTTGGTACCACCCTGGGTCCGGATGAAGCAACTGCCCCTGGCTGAGTGAGGACTCAGTCAGCGGAACCCTCCAACACAGTGCCACCGACAGTGCCTTCAAGTCGGTGAACCATGCCCTCCTGGGCCAGTGGGGGGCCAACAGAATCACCTCCGCCCATTCTTCCAGGATTTTCTGGATGACTATGGGAAGAATTAGGAGGGGAGGGAAGGCGTACAGCAGATCCCTGGGCCAGGGAACACGAAGGGCATTGACTGCCTCCACTTTGCAGGACTGGAACCTCGAGAAGAATCTCGGCAGATGGGCATTCTCCGGGGTTGCAAAGAGGTTTACTGCAGGAAAGATGTTGGTCAGGTCCTTGAAGATGGACGGATGCAATCACCACTCCGCCGGATTGACGGTCGCCCGGCTCAGCCAATCTGCTTGTATGTTGGAGATCCCGGAGATGTGGTCTGCCGAGAGGGACAAGAGATGACACTCTGCCCAGAGGCCCAGTCTCTTGGCTTCCTGCATGAAGGTTCAAGAATGGGTTTCCCCCTGCCTGTTCACGTGTGCCTTGGCCACAATGTTGTCCATTAGCACTAGAACGTGCTGCCCGGATTCCTGATAATGGAAATGTTTCAGAGCTAGATGGATCGCTCTGAGTTCCAGCCAATTGATGGCACACATGGCCTCCATTGGTGACCACCTGCCTTGAGCAATCAGGCCCTGAGAGTGGGCACCCCACCCGAACAGGCTTGCGTCCGTGGTTATGACCAGACGATTGGGTTCTCGGAAGAGGCATCCCTGTGCAACCGCTGGAGAGTGCCACCAGGAGGGGAACCGGCGAACGTCCAGAAGAACCAGGACCTTGGCAGGGGAGGGTCTGCGGCCTGCTCTCTGGAATGGTAAAAGGAACCATTGAAGATCCCTAGAATATAGTCATGCCCAAGGTGTTATGGCGATAGCGGAAATCATTTTCCCCAGGACAGTGGACAAAAGGGAAATCGGGACTCTATGCTGGAGTTGCACGTGGGCGGAGAGCTACCTTATGCTAGCCTGCCTCTCCTGGGACAAGGAGACCCTACATTCTAGGGTATCTATAATGGCTCCCAGATGGACAAGGGAGGTGGAGTGGTCCAGGTGGCTCTTATCTAGATTAATTGAAAACCCATGGTGTCGCAGGGTTTGTATGGTTATCTGGAGATGGCTCACTGCCAGTTGTTTTGATGGAGCCTGAATTAGGATATCGTCCAGATAACACTGGACATGCATGGGTAAGGCCCTGAGGTGGGCCGCCACCACCGCCAGCACCTTGGTAAAGACCCGAGGTGCTGAGGATAAGCCGAAGGGGAGCGCCCTGTACTGGTAGTGCCTACCTGCATAGCAGAACTGGAGGTACTGCTGATGGAGAGGATGGATGGGTATGTGCAGGTAGGCTTCAGTAAGGTCTATCAAGGCAAGGAAGTCCTCCCCGGCGGACGCCCCCATGTATTGATTGGAGGGAATGCATGTTGAACCGTCGATATTTTACATGACGGTTCAAATGCTTTAGATCGAAAATCGCCCTCCATCCCCCCGAGGTTTTGGGGACCAAAAAAAGGATGGAATAAAACCCCTGCCCGATTTGGTCTTATGGCACCTGATGGATGGCACAAATGTCTAACAGGTGCTGAATCGCAGATTCCATAAGTTGTCTCTTGGAGGGATCTCTGGAGGTCGGGCATCGAATGAAAAACCTCAGGGAAGGGAGAGAAACTCTAGAGATAGACCATAAGACACAGTCTCCCTAACCCACCTGTCCTAGGTGGTCTCCTCCCATCTGGTGGAATAGAGGGCCAGGCGACCCCCGATGGGAGGGTCGGACATAGGCTCACTTAGGACGTCTGGAGGGACAGCCTTTTCCACCCCGAAAGGGCCTCTTGAAAAATCTCCCCCGGGCAGGTCTGTCTGAGAATTGACGCTGCCTAGAGCTGTACTGACCTTGACCTCTGGGAAAGGAGGTGCTCTGATCGGGGCCCCGAAAGGACCAGCGGGAGTAGGGGGGCAATCTAGCATTGCCCTTACGAGAGAAGGTTGGCAAAACCTTCTTTCTATCCCTGGACTCAACCAAGATCAGATCCAGGGCCTCCCCGAACAAAAGCTGGCCCTTGAAGGGAGCGGACACCAAACGCCACTTGTGGCGAGTGTCTGCCTGCCATTGCTTTAACCACTGCATGCGTCTGGCCACCACGGATGCTGCTATAGCCTTAGAAGTGAACTTCGATGCGTGGAGGGTGGCGTCTGCCGAGAATTGGGTCGCGGCGATTAATTTGGTAGTGTCCTGTTGGGCCCGAGGGTCCGATGCCGGGATGCGC
Source organism: Thermophis baileyi (assembly GCA_003457575.1). Classification (NCBI taxonomy): domain Eukaryota; kingdom Metazoa; phylum Chordata; class Lepidosauria; order Squamata; family Dipsadidae; genus Thermophis; species Thermophis baileyi. Next base: position 4,581,931 of record QLTV01000598.1, on the reverse strand, counting down.
TCCTGCAGCTGTCGCAGCCATATAAGTGAGGTGCGGTTAAAGAATGATGCTGTAGCAGATGCCTTGACTGCCCAGGCTGCAGCATGGTGGACCTTCTGGAGCGCCTGCTCCGAGCATCTGTCCTCTGGCCGAAGGAGCTCCTCCGAGTCCCCCGGCATAGTGGCAGGTGAATGGAGGGCCGCCACCGGAGTGTCAACACCAGGAACTTGTAAAATCTGCAACAGCTCTGATGCCATGTTAAAATAACAATGGTCAGTGGAAGAGGGTGTAGGCCCATTAGCCAGAGAAGACCATTGGTGTTCGACCATGTTGACGAAAAGAAGAGGAGACGGGACCAATTCCGTCTCAGGTGTAAGGATCCTCTGCAAATAGAGGATTCTTCAGGCCCATAGCAGATGCTGTTGAAGCAGCCGGTGGACCTTCGAGGCCCGCTGCCACCTTGGCCTTGTAAAGCAGGGAGCTGAAGAGCCCCGGGTTGAAAAGCGACGAGGACGATGGTGGATCCAGAGCAAAGCCCTTATATTCTGACAGTTCAATGTCCATGTGTTCCTCTACGTCGGACCCGTTGGACTGGTCGTCCTCCGACGAGCCTCGAGAATAATAGTGGGGGCTTCCACCTCTAGCGGTCATGGCGACGTGGATGTTTGATAGGCCCTGGAACTGGCTGAGCCCAGCTGCAATGCCCTGCTGTATAGCCGCAGAAATCAGGGACTGAAAATTGGCAGGGTCCAGGGGAACTGTAGTTGCTGCAGGAAAACACCCCCTGTCTGTGAGGGAGGACGAAGGCTCGCCCACTGCAGGCGGTGCCTGAGGAACAGCCTGGAGGCTTGTGCCATGCTCAGGTCTGCCCCAAAAATTGGAAGTTGATATGTCAATTTGGGTATGGTCAAGGAAGTGGAGATCACCCAAAGACCCCTGAGCAGTGTGGGCAGAAGATCTCATGGCAGAGGCACTAGCTGCCTGGACCATGGACTGGGCACAAATTTTCTGCAAAGCCTTGTCCCAGCGACGCTCATCGTGCTCTGCAGCCTTAGACCTTGCAGAGAGGCCTGACATGTCATCCCCCCTTGTTGTGGGGGCTTTAGAAGTGTTGGGCTGATCTTCCACCCTAGGTGGAGAGCCTGACTTTTTGTGCTTCTTCCCTGGCCTGGAAGAAGAGGTGTCAGCCATTTTGTCAGATAGGTGGTATCAGGGGTGGGTTCCAATTTTTTTTACTACCACTCTGTGGGTGTGGCTTAATTTTGTGGGAGTGGCTTGACGGCCATGTGATTGGGTGGGAGTGGCTTGACGGCCATGTGATTGGGTGGGAGTGGCTTGATGGTCATGTGACTGGGTGGGAGTGGCTTGGCGGTCGTGTGACCGGGTGGGAGTGGCCAACTTATAAAATGTGGTAAAAAAGTGAATTAAGACAATTTTACACACTTAATGACCGACGGCATTTTCACTGCCATTGTAACTTTGAACAGTCACTAAATGACTAGTTG
>QLTV01000598.1:4570256-4580348 GCA_003457575.1 Thermophis baileyi | reverse complement strand
GGTTGGACTAGATGACCTACAAGGTCCCTTCCAACTCTGTTAATGTTTTGTTTTTTTAAAAAAAGAATAGTACAGGTTATTTTCCACTAGGTATTGAACCAAAATCTCACAAACCACGGGCCAGAGTCCCCAAACTAGCTAGCTGGAGAAATCTGGGAGTAGAAGTCCACAAGTCTTAAAGTTGCCAAGTTTTGGGGCCCCTGCTTTAGACTAATACCAGGAGATGCTAAGATGCATGCATCCCTGCAGTTGTTAAGTGACATAGTTCTAAGTCAAGGACCAACCTGCACTTAAAAGCAGGATACTCCATTACAAATAAAACATTTCCTAAAAACAATATTTTTAAAAAAACATTTCCTAAAAACAACGAAATGCCCTGAAAAAAATTAACAATAAAATATCCTTTTAAAAAAACCATTAAAAGCATAAAGAAAAAAAAACAGCCACTTAGTAGCAGGCAGAATCAACCACTCTCCAACCACAGCTGCTGTGGCCTAGAGGTAGAACTTTTGCACAATCAGGAGGTTGTGAGTTCGATTCTAGATAGAGGTGCCGCTGGGCTTCAATTTGAAAAAATAAAATAAAATAAAACAAATAAAGCCAAAAAAAGATGGCGACCGCATGCACAGTGCTGGAAGTCACCTTCTGAGCATGCTCAGAAAAAATAAATAAAAAAATGAAAAAAATAATTAAAAAAAGATGGCGGCCTCCACGGACCGGCAACCACTGATCCTGTTCGGATGACGTCACTAGCGGGTCACTACCAGTTCGGGAGAACCGGTCCGAACCGGTAGGAACCCACTCCTGGGTGGTATTTTCACCCAACCACTCGATAATCGTTGTCGTAGGCATGAGGGAGTCAAAGGCAATGTCCGTCTGTTAACAAGGGCCCACAGCCTTACAAAATGGCCACCGGCAAGGAGACGGAGGAGACGGCCTTGCAAAATGGCCACCATTCTCCAAGAGCCTTTTAAAATGGCCGTCAGGACTTTTCCTGCCTTCTTGATGTCCCTGGGAGTCGGTTAGGTAATCAAAATGGCCGCCAGGAATCTGCAACGCTTGAGGCGGCCATCCCGAGACTCCCCAACGCACAGAAAGCCACCAACAGCTGTTTAGCGCGAGGCGGTGATGCAGGCTAGATTAACTGCCCGATCAGCTGGCAGTCGGGAGGCTAAGGCTTTGATGTGTAAGCTCCAAGCTCTGAAAGCAAGGAAACAGCCGAGTCTGACTAGCCGCACGAGCGCAAGGCTCCAGCGGCGGCTCCCTCCATTGCGTTGACAGGCAGGTGAGTAGGAGGGCTCCATGGAAGCAGCAATAAATGGCAGAGGGGAACTGATCCCCGTGGCCAGGTCGCCAGAGCGCTAGGCTCCTGCGACGGTGCTGGGCAACTAGATCAACAGTTCTGAGGCCACCTTCCACAGCGCTTTCAAACCTCTCTTTCAGTCTCTCGATGTCAAATTGGGAGGGGGGGAGCACGAAAGCTCCCTAGGCCACTGCCGCATTGCCCAATTAATGGAGCCGAAGCCCCTGACCAGAAGTGCCCAAAGAGGATGACAGGGAAGTGCTAGATTCCCGTGGCAGAGCCAAAGGCCAGGCCTCGTCCAGTTCAATGCCACCGATGGCATGGGCAACCGCTGTGGCGGCTACAGCCGAAGCTCGGTGCCGCGATCCTCCCGGCTCTCAGCAATGACAAGCGAGAGGCCGGGGAAGTCAACTCACAATTGAGAAAAAGAAAGCAATCACTTTGAAAATGTTGACACAGACTCTAAACCAGAATGGAGATGACCAAGCCACGTCCATCCAGTCTGAGGACTGAGTTGTAACTGGGGATTCCAGGCAAAGGCGGAGCCCTCAAATAAATTGACAGACTCAGTCTGGCAAGCTGAATGGACGAGGTCAACCCATTCTGGATGATAACTCCACCCACTATGGAGAATATAAATGTGTTCCTATAATCTTCTTTAATTTTTATAGGTGTAGTGGAAATGCAAGCAGGAAGACACATCCCAAAATATGAAGCTGCAAGCAGGAAACGACATATCCCAAAATATATAGCAAAGGGTTGGTTTACCATTTTTTTCCTATTAGCCTTATGGCAAGAGATTGGTAAGCCACTGATGAAATATTGTTAAGGGCACATGATTGCAGAAGAAAAGAAAGATCCTGAGATCTTTGATCCACAGGGGAAAAAATGACTAAACTGAATATATAGAAAGAATACTCTTGCTATTTCTACATTAAACACAAAAATTGAAATACTATTTTTTCTTTTTCTTGGCTGTATATTTTAGGTGGTTAATTACCCAGGTTTAGGAAATTATAGCATTGTTTGAAATAGATATAAATAAACTATGCAAACAATGTATCCTCTTTCTGTTTTCATATGTCTCTACACTATCCTTGAAAGCTATTTCCCCCCATTATTATTACCTGTGAATATTTCCATTTCAATGGTGGTATATGATAAATTGCTATCAAATTTTCCTTCCTTCCTTCTGTCCTGCTTTCCTACCATCCTTCTGTGCTATTATAAGCTTTAATAATTTTGTCGTGTTTCTAATATATAGTAAAAATGCAGGCAAGTGAATCCTAAATGCAAATCTGAAAGGCGGGAAGCCTTAAGAACAGCACACAGTTGTTAAATAGAGAATCAAACTGTTATCCCTCCCAAAGCAGGCTGTCTTATTCAGAAATTATAGTGTTTTATAGTACTAACACTTATTCAAGTTGTGGGATCGAGTCAACAAATTATTTATTGTTAGTTTATTATTTTATTATAGTTGGCTGAAGAGGTCTCCTTTTGTAGACAGAAGTTAAATAAAGAAAACCTAGATCTTGTTTGTTCAACCTTTCCCTATATGGGTGGGCTCTTTTGTTCACTCTCTCCCATAATAATTCAGTTTCCAGTTACTGTTTGATGAGGCTGTCTACCTGTTGGCTGTACTAGTAATGTGCTTTCAGGTATACCATTTCCATTGGAAAAGCAAATCCTTTAAGGGTACATTCCTACAATCCTTAATAAATTAAATGGAAGTGGTATGGCTAGGTTTTCTCAGACAATCCCACAAAGGTGCTTGCCATTTTTACCTCATTTATTTTAATCAAAGTTTGAGATTTGAGCTTTTTTTGTGATTTAATGTCATTGAACAAAAAACCATTGGTATGGCATTAATAAAGTTTTAAAAAAATGTATTTATTTATATTTCACATTTCTAGACTGTCCATCTCCCTTCCTTACATAGTAGGCCAGCTTCAAATGAAGCTATCTGATTTCTAAAGACAATAACACAAACAAACAAACGAACGAACAAACAAACAAACAAAAAAACATAATTAACAATAGATTAAATGAGTCAGTGAACAAGCTCTGTGGTTATAATGTAATTGGAACTGTATACATAACTGTAAATTTCCATATGAAAAGATAGAAATCTTACACCACCAGTATGTGTGTGTATATACATATACATATACATATACATATCGTATATAGTACACACACACACACACACACACACACACACACACACGTTAAATTTAGTATCTCTTTGTGACATAGAGGGGAAGTTCAGAGGGGGGACTTCAATTCACCTCATAGCTGAACTTTGAGCATTAATGTACATAGAACTGATACACAATTCCTTTCAGAACAACATTCTATTGATCTTGAATAAATAGACTTCTAGATCTGAGAGAGCTGTTCTGCTGTTTTTCACTCCTACTTAAAATTTAAAATTTTAATTGATGTTTATGCTCAGAGAGGATTGGGGTAGAAACTATGATTGATTAGTAGCCATGGTGGAGCCAAGGAGCCATCATGGCACAATGGTTAGAATGCAGTATTGCAGCTAACTCTGCCCACTGCCAGGAGTTTGATCCTGACTGGTTCAAAGTTGACTCAGGCTTCCATCCTTCTGAGGTTGGTAAAATGAGGATCCAGATTGTTGGGGGCAATGTGCTGATCCTGTAAACTGCTTAGAGAGGACTGTAAAGCACTATGAAGTGGTATACAAGTCTAAGCGCTATGGCTATTGCTAAGGGCTACCAATGAAAAATGATCCTTCTGCAGCCATAATCTTTACAACAGCATTGAGGATAACTTAAATATAAAACAACAGGATTTTTACAATACAAATGGGTAAGGGATTAAAAATTTCCAAGTCATGGGATTTCATAAGATCATAAATAACTGCATTTATATAACTCTTTCCCATTGTTAAATCGTATGTCAAGCTTTTTCTTTTATTGTCCTGATCTCTTTTTCTCTCACACTCACATTCTCATAGTCACTTGTAAATCTTTAAAATGCAGGTGTGACCCTTATTAATACATTCCCATATGTGTCTGACACCTTTGTTTAACAGTCACAGACTTCCTGGTGCACAGCCCCTCCATGGAAGTGTGGATTTATTCTCTTATGAGATTGTACAAAAAGCTGCAAACTGAAGTGTAAATAACATTCATCACACCCAAGTCAGCTAGAATTTGGTTGTTGCCGCTACTGATATTGCTACTGTTAAGATAGATTGGTATTTTGGAGAAAATGAAGTTCGTAAAATAATAACTGAGTTGATATTTTTGCATGATGAAATCAACGACTCAATTTAAGTAAGTAAGTAAGGAAGTAAGGAAGGAAGGAAGGAAGGCTTATTGAATGAATCCAGATGTATCCAGCAAAGTTGTGAATATAATTTTAATCATTTTTAAAAAGCCACCTGTGTATTCAGTTTATGTTAAAAACATCATTAGTTTTTATCACAATTTGGTATTCTTATGAAAAAAATAGATCCTTATCACATAGAATATCAAAGATCTACTGGGAAATACAAACAGTAAAACAGCCAAGAAAGTGGGTTGGGGTGTCGGTCTTCCAGGAGTTGCTCTCATATTTTCACTTAATTTTCTGCATGATCAACATCATACTTACTTTAATGTTAGTCACTTTCTGGCGTGCAAAATGTAAATATGGTGCTGTGGATAATTAGAAGAGTGCTTTGGGAAAGTGCTTGTAGGAAGATAAAAAGCCACATACTCCAACTGACTAAGCACCATGTCTGAACTTCAACCAACTTTAATTTTGTCAGTAGCACTTGATTCAGCTTGGCTGATGTAGATGTGATACAGGAAATCTGTGGTGAAGATTCCCTATGGGTCTTTAAAAAGGTTTTAGGAAAATGCAACAATGGTGGGGATGTGGACATTTAGAACTCACTAACTCATAATTTCCTGGTTAAAACTCTTTGCCTTAAGCTACATTTTCTCTTACAAGGATATATAAATTGGTACCTATGGAAAAATCCTTGCAATCTCAATTCAATTCGGGTAAACTAAGATTGTTATCTGTTGAAAAAAAAATGGGGACTTATCCTAAGGAATGCTTTCCCAGCATATTTATAAATTATTTAGAATCAGCCATGACTGGTGGAATAGCAAATTGTTATGACACTAAGTTGATCAGAATGGTAAAAACAATGTGAAGAGCTCTAAAGGAATTTCTAAATACTATGGCAATGGGCATCAAAATTGCAGATCTCACTAGCAACAAATGTAAAAAGATACACATTTGTGCCAAAAATTCTAACTAATCATAAAATGGGATCATAGCAAGCAAGATTGACAAGAGATCTTGGCATCACAGTAAACAGTTCAACGAAGGTATCAATAAAGGAATAATAATAATAAACAATCCCAAAGATGCTTTTTCAAGAGGCAACTGGACTTTCTAGTTTTTCTTTGAAGATGTTTCGCTTCTCATTCAAGAAGCTTCTTCGGCTCTGAATTCAGAGCTTCAGAGCTGAAGAAGCTTCTTGGATGAGAAGCGAAACATCTTCAAAGAAAAACCAGAAAGTCCAGTTGCCTCTTGAAAAAACACCTTTGGGACAACCATGAACTGGATGACTGAGAATCTACATAGACAATAATAAACAATATTGAAAATAGAGATGACAATATCATAATGTCTGTATATAAATTAATGTTGCAAATACTTCTGAGATATTGTGTGCTGTTCTAGTTGCCCTACCTGGAACAGGTAAGGAAAGGTAAGGAAAGTTCAGAGGAGAATAACTTAAATAATCAAGAGCCTGGAGCAGATTCTTTAAAAGAAAAGGTTGCAATAATTGGGCCTTTTTAGTCTAGAAATGAGGTAGGTGAGAAGAAACATCTGAGGTCTAAAAATATGCAAGATGTGGATAATTAATTATAAATTATTTTCTCTTCCCAAAATACCAAATCTAAACACTAGAATCGGAGGTCACCAATGAAATTGAATCCTAGAGGAACCAGTAGAGACAAAAGGGTTGTTATTACCCAATAATAATTCATCTTTGGAATTCATTACCCTGAAATGTAGTGCTGGTGAGCAGCTTGGCTGGCTTTAAAAAAGGTTGGACAAATTCATGCAAATCATGGGACTCCATGGCTATTATGTGAATATCTCTGAAAACCATCTGATGCGAGACTAGTGGACTTCTTTGTGTGGTTGGATGGTCATAGTGAGAACAGACTTCTGACTAGATGGGTCAGGGGTTGGATCTAGCAGAGAATTGCTCATGTTCTCATTGCCCATCACCACATCTATTTATTCTCAAGGATACCAATGTAATCTGCTCTTGATAAATCAATCACTTTCAACAAAATAATTTCAAATGTTTTTAATGATATGTTCATTACAAATATGATTTTACTGAGTCCCAATTTATTGATTCATTTCTTTTAAAGTTAAACCATAACCTCAGACTCAACAATGTTTTCTTTTCTGGCTAATAAGCTCAGACTAGCAATTGCCAACTATGGGGTTATTAGTCATGAAAAATAGATTTTACTACAGGAAGGGATAATGTCATCACATTTGGTTTTAATTGGAACTTAGCTTGGCCCACCCAAAATCTCTTTGATTTATTTTATTGTTGGCTCAAGGGATATTTAATTTCTACCTATAATTTGTTCTTATGAAATGATGTACTGTTGCATGAATATGACATCAGAACAAGTAAGTGTGATGGCAGTTTTCAAGAGGTGATCCAAAACATCTGTTCTTTTGTTGGAAAAAATACTGTGCTATGGACTCATAGGAAGAAAAATAACCAATATTTTATAATGATTCAAGTCAAGTACATTTATTGAAATTATTGTGCATCCTACTATTTTTCAAAAGTGTTTCTTCAAAGATATTTTGTTTGTATACTTTCTCATTGTATGATATTATGACTTACATAAAGTAGACTAAATACAATTACTTACACAGTTTAATAATAGAAAGAAGCAACATCACATTAGACACATTAAGAACAATAATCAATATCCAACAAAAGATTTCTGTTTTCATCTGACAACTAAAAAGTAGGCTCATCCAACTGCTAAACCATAATCCCAGGCAAACAATACCATAGATGTTATGTTTTTGCCCTATGTGATAAACCAATTATAGCAAAATGTAAGAGCTAAACTTATACAATATGCAAGACAATTGGCCAAATGACCACAATATACTGATCCACAAACCACACAATTACATTTTAGTCAACTATGTTGTGGCAATTAATCCAAAATGTATTTTAAAAGGTGCCTAATGTCCCTGTGTGGGGATGGCAATGAACAACTAAGATACTAAGAACAAAAGGCCTGTACTTAAGTGTCACCAATCTAAATGTGCGCATAACCTCGTACATCGCCTCTGTTAGGAGCCTATACTGCTGGGCAGTTGCTAAGGCAAAGAACTCTGATAGAGAGCAGATGCTATGATTCCCAAAGCTCTTTTTCTCCTATATTCCTTCTCTTTATTGTTGCTACTACTTGCTGGTCTATTTTTTCCAAGTTAGTGGAACATGACAGAAGCAAAAAGAAGCCTCTTGTTCTCTTCATTTTGGTGGTAATCTTAGGAAAAATAAGCTAAATAAATGAGGTACAGGAACAGCAATAAAGAGGAGGTCACCCAATTCATAGTTCTCCCACCGTCTTCTCTGCTAATTATCTTAAGTAATAGATATGAGAGAAAATAAAGTTCCAGAGAACAAATGGCAGTAACTGAAAAGGTATGCTTCCACAGCCCTTATAGGTGACAATCCCTAATCAAAGGAACATTTATAGAATATACAATTTAGATTTTTATGAGTTGGCAGATTTCAACCTGAGAAGGTGGTACCACAGATAGCCCTGAACCACAGCAAGCCCTGAACCACGAACAGCCTTAAAAATTATTACCAGGTTCTTAAATTGGACCCAAAAGCCAACTAGCAGACAGTGTGACTGCTAAAATAAGATAAGATTATCTTTATTGCCATTTTTTACTGAGAGTACACTGGCCCACATGAAATTTTTTCCTGCTCTCAAAAGAAAATATATATCTATTTAGGATTCAGTGAAATATTCAAACTCTATTTACAAATTAATTAGAGGAATTAAAGTTAATCAGATGCCTTGAATTCAATGCAAGGAGATTCATAGGCAATTCAGAAACTTGAATTTTTGGTTTTGCAGAATCTCAAATGTGTTTCAATTGAACAAATGAACAAAGCTGAGATGATTGAGTGGTATAATGAGTTCTCAGGCACCAGTATTTGTACTTTGTCAAATAATTTTATCTCTACTGCAAACTCTGCTGTCAAAGATTTTATGTTGGTTTTTTTATTATTATTTCTATCTCCTCTGCTAGAATCATTTAAGAGGAATATTTACAGAGAAAAATACATTCAGATTTATTCACTTTTTAATTGGGGAAAAGGACCCTCAGTTATTATTATAATATCTGTATAAATTATGCATGTTATTTTATACACATACTCTGTATGTATGTATGATTGGTGTGCATATATGTGTGTATGAGGTACCATATTAGGATACAATATGCAGTTGTGATTATTCACCCCAAAGATCAACTTGCTTTCAAAACATTATCTGTAAGAAACATCACCTTCATGTGCAAAGCTATTACTGTGTTGGTTACAATTATTTGTATAATTAGAAGTATTAGAAAAAAGATATGGGGAACGTGTATAGCCTTCACCTACTAGTAGTAGACCATATAATTGGTACCATCAAGACTTTCCCAAGCAAACCTTGCTAGCTTTATTATCTTACATTCATAGAAACAATTACATTGGTAATGACAGAACTGATAAATTTCACTCAGAATTAGCAAGTATTTGGAACAGGTATTTCTTTATGAAGAATTGTTTCAAAACTTAGTATATTTGAGAGAACTTTATGAAATTTTGAATACAAATAGAGCGAGAATAAGTAAAGGAGAGAAGAAGATAAAGAAATGAAATTATTCATGCAAAACATAAATTAATTTACACAATTAACTGCTTTAACAAATGCCAAAGTCTATTAGCAAAAATGACTTAAAATAGATTAGCTCAGAAACAATCTGGTGCTGTCCAGATGGTTTAAATGATAACTATTATAATATATGAATATTGGCTATGTTGGAAAGAGCAGCTAAAGGTTGTAGGCAAAAGCACCCGAAAGTTACTGCATTTTTTCCTTAGACTTGATAAGTTGATAGAAAGAATGCCCAACAAAAGAAATTAGCTATTATAGAAGAATCACAAACTGCTACCCCCTACTTATTTCACTGGGACATATTCATTTTTTGTATAACTCATGTAAACAGGAATTAATCTCACTAAAAGTGTCCGAAACAAAAGCAAAAACAACCATAGATAATACCTAAGTAGAACTGGCCTTATACAGATTCTAATTAATAGTCTAATTACTTTCTATTGAATCTGGTGTGCCTTGGGCAAAGGGAAGGGGCATAATGAAAGTCTTGAGATGAAAAAAAGTGGGAAACAAAAGAAAGAGATTTAGCTTCAGAAGATGTTTGTAATGCATCAGACTATAGGGAAATTGCTCTGATGTAACCAGGAGCTGAACCAAAGACCAGTGCCAAAGGTGGCACATCTATAATAAGACAAATGAAGGGAATTCATTAGTATCCCAAATAGGGACAGAGCTGCCCATTCCTTTTCTCATTATCAGTCTCTCTGTCTCTGTCTCTGTCTCTGTCTCTGTCTCTGTCTCTGTCTCTGTCTCTGTCTCTGTCTCTGTCTCTGTCTCTGTCTCTCTCTGTCTGTCTGTCTGTCTGTC
>QLTV01000598.1:4534205-4560648 GCA_003457575.1 Thermophis baileyi | reverse complement strand
TTTAAATGTTTTTATTATGTTTTCTTTTAATGGTTTTTTATATTGTTGTGAGCCGCCCAGAGTCCCTTGGGAGTTGGGCGGCATACAAATTTAATAAATAATAATAAATATTAGCTAAAAGAAATAACAAAATCTCTTTCTCTCTCTCTCTCTCTCTCTCTCTCTCTCTCTCTCTCTCTCTCTCTCTCTCTCTCTCTCTCTCTCTCTCTTATAGATACGTTTTGCTTATCTATCTATATACTAAGCAAAATGGTTGCTAAGGTGAAAACATGACTAACAGAGAGTTGCTGTTAAGATCATTGGTTGCTTCTATCTTATTCAGATCAAGTTCTCTCATTCTTGCCTCTCATCTTTTTCCTTCCCTTTTTACAGGGTGAAGAGATTGCTTAAGCAAGCTATTTCTTTTTGAGTTGCTTTCCTCTGCAACATAGAACGTCTCTAAAAAGTGCTAACTATGAGTTAACATGTTCAGTTCTAGGATCTCAATTAGTTGATTAGAACTCTCCCACTAGTGCACTGCTGAAACTGAAACTGACCAGACCTCAATCAGTTTCACACAGAAGACTTTTGTTATCAGATGCATGAAATTTGGTCATAAATGCATGCATTGTTCTGAAAATGTTTTTTTAAAAGTTTTTTATTACAGCTTATTATCATCATTTGTGAATCATTGAGGTAGTCATTAAACAGACCAAGGACTAGCTGTATTAGCCATATTAATTTGTAGTCCTATACAAATTTTAAATTTATTCCTCTTGAATAAGGAACTCATTATGATTTATGATGTATTTAGGACCTAGGAATAAATTTAGCACATGGTCTCAATATGGTGTGAACAAAATAAGACATGAGGCTGTATATCAGTGGTGGGTTGCTGCCGGTTTGGACCATTTCTTTAGTACCGGTAGCGGAAATTTACCGCGGCTCGCAGAACCGGCAGCGATGACCACTGGTCCACGCTCCCTAACCGGTCCTCCGGTTGCCGCGGCTTGCAAAAAAACCCTCTGCGCATGCGCAAAGGCTTCTGCACAAACGCAGTGAGTCATTTCTGGGTCTTTTGCGTGATGTGACAGGGGGCGCGCGCATGCAAAACGTGCACTTCCATCGTGATGCAAACCAGTAGGGAAGGTAAGTGGAACCCACCCCTGCTGTATATATATGGTAAAATAGCAACTCCAAGAAGTAACATAGAATGTTCACATTAGTCAGACTTAAATGTTTTTGTGATACTGTTTTACAATACATTACTTTATGAGGATTACAACAATAAAGAATTGCAACTTATTGTATTTCTTGGCACAACCATGTAAGTTTTGTACATTTTTTTAAAGTTCTAAATACATTTTATTGTCTAGTGATCGCTATTTTGTGAATCAGAATTCTAAGGAATCATTCTTGATATTCTCAGTTGAGGTTTCCTCCTGATATAAAAATAATCCAGAGTTAGTTTTATATCATGAGTATTTCTCACACATTGAAATTCTATTTTAATAATTAATATGAGTAAACATACACATTGGAAGATTTGGAAGCTAGGCTTCCAACCAGCCCAAGAAATCTAAGCATTGTTGGGAAATGTTGTGGTGGCCACAAGACATAGTTAACATTTATTAGGTGGTGAGAGCCATAAAAGGCATGATGTTAATACACACTGGCCAGGAATACATCATACATGTGGATAGAGCTACAGTCTGTTTTTCATCTTCTGGATTTAGGGAGAACAGAAAGGTTTCCTGAGACAAGGTGAGAAATCATGTTTGTCATTTTCACTAGCTATAGTCATAACGGATGGAGCATTCCCTCCCCCCCAAATGATCAGAAGTTGCAGACATGAATCCACATCTCATACCCCAGTTCAGGGAACATTATCAGTCAATGGGTCAAACTTAAGATTTAAAAACAATGGTGGCTCCATTCCTCATTTTTAAAATTTCTATGATTGAAAAAAAAAGAAGAAGCTTAGAAATAAAACAGGGTGTAGGTTTAAATTTTCCAAAATTTGCCTTTTTATACTTTCTGGTATCAATCCAATTGAAGATGTAATTTGACCTTTAAATAATTAAAGATGGCTATTAGTGATCTTCCAAATCCTTTTTTCTTTTAGATTTGTCTTACTATTTTAAAAAAGATGATGGTTCGTCCAAACACATGCATCCCAGCTGATTTTGTTTGCATTAAAGGCACAGTTGTAGTAAAATAATTTTTAATAGACAATGGAATTTTTATCTGCTTGAACCGGTAAGATTTCCCTGTTTTATATTTTACCAGTCTATCATGGATAAACTGCACTATGGCAAGGACTGACTGTAGCTATTGAAATAACAAAGTCCTAATTTTAGCAAGACTTATGGTGACCTTTTAGAGGACCATTGTCATTCTGCTCTTATTTATTTGAGACAAGAGCAATATAGTGCATAAGCAATGAGACATCAATATTTGCTTTCCTTTTAGGGTCTTTTAAAACATGCTCCTTTTCTCGACTGGCACCAATGCACTGACAGCATATTGATCAAGTCAACATCTTGCTGAATGGGGCATTGCAAGAAATGTTAGCATTTAAATGCTTTTAAACATTTATTCCTGAAGTCTGGGAAATCCAGTTAGTATTGTGTATTATTAGGAGATGGAGAAGGACTGACGGTAGATTAAAACAGGTAATTTTTTCCACACAATTAAAAAACAACAACCCCAGAACAAAACAGTTCCTGTCTGCAGCTGAAAGAACAATCAGAAAATGACTCAGTCCTCATGAATGATAGTTACAATGAAAATTATGCCTTCCTATATTTAAGAATGTGCTAATTTATATAAGACAGCATTTTCAAAGAAAAATATATACTGCACATAGAGGTAGACCAATACCAATACCATAACAGCTAAAAAATAGCAGAAAGAGAATTGGTGGAGTGCAGCTAGTAGGTTTTGTTAAATGGGATTAACAAATTTTCTTGATCTGCTTTCTTGACTGAAAACCTATCTGTGTTTGAACAATATTTCATCAGTATCTATCTTTATGTATTCTTTTATCTCTGTAAAAATGTCCCATAAACCATCAAACGATGACACATATTGAAGGACACATATAATCTGAACTATATCAGATTATATAAATAGAACTCATACACACATAATAAAATAGCTATATTTTATATAGTTACAACAAAATTCACCTCTTTCAAAGCATTATAAAACTGCAACCCAATCAATGGAATTTCAGCTTTCTTAAAACTCCATTCTGCAAAAGAAGTAAATCACACTATGCGGTATAAACAGATCGTGTTTAATAAGTTTGCTACCCTGACAAAAGGGATATGATGCCAAGATTGGAATTAAGATGCCAAGATGGAATTAAGAAGAAACTTCCTAAAGTGAGAACAATTAACCAGTTGAACAGCTTGCCTTCAGAAGTTGTGGGTGCTTCATCACTGGAAGTTTTTAAGATGAGACTGGACAGCCATTTGTCTCAAATTGTATAGGGTCTCCTGCTTGAGCAGGGGGTTGGATTTGAAGGCCTCCAAGGTCCCTTCCATCTCTATTCTGATTGATATGATCTTATAGCTTTTCTAAAGAGAATTATGTTCTGACATCTTTCATAGCAGGTGATGATTATCACAGGATGTTTCTGTTTTATTTTAATAATTCATCTAATTTGTGTTTCTCCTGGTAATATATATATATAGTTGTCAAGAGTTGACAGTGACTTGATGGCACATAATCAATCTGTTTTTTTTTCCTTTACTTATCTCCTCCCAAAAATTATGCCCAAAGAGCATAGCTTTATCGCATGAACCCCATAAATGAAAGAAATACCTCTTTTTATTCCGCAATCTCTCAAAATTCTCCTGGACTTGCTATTGCTGAATCAGCAAGTATAAGCCATATTCAGTGAATTCTTTGCCCAATTTGGCCGGGTGTGCCAGCTATGGTTCTTTTTTGGATTTGATATCCTCGATGATAGTAGCTGCATCACCCTTAATCCAGAGTACTGTTATTCAGTTTCTTTTGGAATGTCCTTCTAGTTGGTACAAAATTCAGTGGTCTACCTTCTGGTTAGTGACAGCTGTTATAGTCAGGTGACAACTATTTGGCAAGCATGCATTGAATTTCTGAAAGTTTTTAACCCATACAATCGTTAATAGTTAGGCTGCAGGATATTTTCAGGACTGCTGCCCATGACAAAACCACCTTGTACATGTTCATCATGATAAGGGAAGCTTAGGGTTTCCTCTTTCTGAGATGCTGGAGAAGGAGTCTTCAGGCAAGTTTTCTTGGTAAGGAATATCTTCACCCTCCTCCTCACCCCCAGAGTTTGGACAGCACCAAATCATCCAGCTTTAGGAAGGCTGTAAAGAAAATTGTATTGATTGTTCTTGAAGTTTTGTTATCCTCAGTCGACTATTTATTGAGTGTTCCGAAGTTTTCGTATGTGTGTGTTCTGAGTTTCATAACATTTCTAAATTGCCTAGAGTAACTTGCAATATAGTATATAGAAATACTTGTATAAATATAAATCTTTTTTTTATGTTTCCTTAGACAGCAGATAGAAGCCATCTCTAGCAGTTTATTCCATTATTCTCTGCAGCATATTGATTACTGTTCAGCAACACAATGACATGATATAAAAGTCTACAAAATTGGCTTTTGCCTTACAAGTGTTTAATGCACAAGTCGCATGGAAAGATATACATCTTGATAGGAAGAATTCAGAGCTTTCAAAAACATTAACATTTAATTTTCTTCAAGGGAGGGACTGTGCAAAACACAGGAGATTATGTTTCATTATAAGCCCTGACCTTTCATATTTAGTCATTTTTCTAGTTTTATTCTAGTTCATGAAATCCGTATTTCATATGACTCTTGTTATATCACATACTGCTTCTTTTATTAATGCTAGTGAGAAGCAAATAGCAGAAGCTATCATTTGCTTTACACCTGTGTGAAATAGCATCCTATATTGGTCAGGATAAATGCTAAAAAGTAAGGCATTTTTATGAGGACTGAACAGCAACATTTATTTAGTTGTTTTATTTTCAAAATTATTATTACTGGCATAGCAAGATAACCTTAGCTTCTTTTGAAATAAACGGTCACAAACAATGCAAAAGTCTTCAAATTTTTGTACAGTTCAGTGGGACATGTTTACCTAGGAATTAAGGATACAAAACTTTTTTCTATCATAGCTTTGGTGAGGTCCACATTACTCAACTGCCTTGTCATTAGATGATCCAGAAATCATTTTGGAAAAACAGGAACAGACAATGTGATTTTTCCTTTCCTTTTGGCACAATTTTCCTTTCCTTTTAAAATACCATTTTCCCTCTTATACCACTTAGAATGCTTCTGTCCATTTTAGTTGGTGCCTTATCTTCATTACAGGCTAACCCCAACACTTTATTTGCTACTTTGCCAAGACAGGAATGACTTCTCAACTGAATCAGTGGTTACCACGGGCTCTAATCTATATTCTCCCAAAACTCTTGTGTCTATTTGATTCTTCATAAACTTCAGTTAGGTGAAACAGTGACTCATAGAGCAACAATGATTGAATCAACATAAGTCTAGTGGACCAACTTACAAAATGTATCCAAAATCTGGGATCCATAACTAGCATGGGAGTGAAATTTGTCAAAGTTGTGGCTTCTTCACTTCCCAGAATGACTACATTTCTCAGAAACACATAGATTATGTGACACAAGAAAAGATGGAAGTGGTATATCACCACTCTGTTCCCTGATTTCCTCTGGCCTCTGCACTCAGTTGGTTGGTAGTAAGGTGTGATCAGTGAGTAGTCATTGGTTGCTTTGGAACTAAGACAAAATTTGAAATGTGTTAATGGTGGTGGCCAGAGAAGGAAGAACAAGGAGATGCCTGCTGGCAGGAAGGACTGGCTAGGGGCCATTGGTGAGCCCTCTTCCTCTCTAGGGAAGGGAGGCCTTGAGAACATGTCAGAATGTGGGGAATTAGCCTTGAATTGTTGCACAGCCACAAGAGATCCAGGACTGATTCCTCTTAAGCTCCATGGAACTTTATTTATCTGTTCTCAAGGAAGGCAAGAAGTTTGAGGAGATTCCTATATTATAGGCAGAATACAATAAAATAATTAGTTGAACTCTACACATATGGATTGGGTTGCTTGTACCTGATGTTACTGTGTGTTCCAGTTGGGTGATTTTCAGCTGGTCATCCAACTCCCAGGAAGAAGACAGTGGCAAGCTACTGACTTAAATGCATGTGCGCACGCACGCACGCATGCACACACACACACACACACACTGATGAATGAAGCAAAGCATACATTGAACGAACACATCTACTGTATATGCATAGTGGAATCAATGGCTTGATTAGTTAATGGATTTCCTACTAGTAAGAACAAAAATTGCCAAAATGTTTGATATTTTCATACTATAATTCCTTGACTGTCCAAAGTATTTGCTAAATATCCAATGCCAATCTGCCCCTTTTTTTTTAATCTAGCTACAGAAAAACAAATAGGAGGTAATTTTTACTAATCAGAGCTTCTAGAAATCTGTTCTTATGATTAACTGCTTTCAATCCAGGCTACTACCAGACTGACTTGACACTTCAGTAGTTATGTAGCATGTGAACAACAGTCTTGAGTCATCAAAATGTAGTTTATGAATTCCAAATTGGTTATTAGACTGAGCTGCTTTCTATAAGATAACAGTATTTTTGTTAACTTATGGTAATTAGAAAGCTACATGACAGTTTATGGAAGGCAGATATATTTCCTGTTTCAACATTCAGTTCACGTCTATTTACCGATGCTGGTTCTCAAAATTTTTATCAGTAGCCATAATTTCATTAACATACTTAATATATGAAGAAAAGTAGTGGTATTATTTTTTTAAAAAAAAAATACAGTATTTTTCGGAGTATAAGACGCACTTTCTCCCCCCCCAAAAGAGGGTGGAAATGTTGGTGCATCTTATACACCAAATACAGCCATTTTTGGCCTCCCGAAGCCCCGCCCCATGCAAAAACAGGTGCACAGAAGGTTTGGGAGGTCTGCAGAGTGCTCCTGGGGACTGGGGGAGGGCAAAAACGTCCCTGTTTTTGCAAAAAATGGGTGAAAAACAGCCTGTTTTTTGCAAAAATGAGGTGGACAGAGGGTTTGGGAGGTCTGCAGAGTGCTCCTGGGGGCTGGGGGAGGGCAAAAATGCCCCTGTTTTTGCAAAAAATGGGCAAAAAGCAGCCCATTTTTTGCAAAAATGGGGTGGGCAGAGGGTTTGGGAGGTCTGCAGAGTGCTCCTGGGGGCTGGGAGAGAGAAAAAAACTTTTTTCTTATTTACCTCTTCGAAATCTTGGTGCGTCTTATAGTCCGAAAAATACGGTATGTGTCTGGATGGTGTCAAGTCTCATCCATCCACTGCCACCCCCAATAAGTATGTAAGGCAATGCTCTATTTCTAGTTTGGTAATACACACCATCCTAGGTAGTTAGCATAAGGACTTTTTGGGTCAGAGGAGAACATGTCTGTACAGTCTATAACAAATTCTAATTGTTCTAAATGGTTAAGGTCTCTAGTGGGAAGATGCTGACTTTCCCAAGGAAGTCATGGGCAGATCCCTGTTTTGAAGATTTGAATTCTTAAAAAACAGCAAGGAAAGCTTAGGAATGTTGCATGTTTTCTGCCTTTTGATAATGTATTATTTGATTCTAAGAGATATAGAGATATTCACTAGTTGGTGCAAAGGAATTTTTTTTAAAAAAGGTAAACAATGACAACTTGAAAAACTAACCAACTTTTATTATTTAATGTGCCATGCTAATTTAGAAAATTGGAATAATATAGTTAGCATAAGCATTGTTCAATGTGCAAAGGAAGCCAGTATGTTAACATTTAACTAAGGGCCCTGCCACAGTACCCAGGCATTTGAAATGAACACTAAGACTTGTTCAAATTAGCATTGTATAGATGATAATAATATTGAAAATATCAGAGAGTCAAGTTACTATTTGCTTTATGCTATATTATTTCCTGGAGTTCAGATCAAATTAGAGAAGGTTTTTGATGTTCAAATATAAGCTAGGAACTTATAAGCAGGACAAATATAGAGTGTCACAATGGAAGTCCATCACAAAAGTCCGTCATTTGCTGAATTTAGGCTAGGCTACTATTACTAGATAATAGTAATATATATTTGAGTTATTTGGCAAAGACATATTATCTGTTAAGATACAGATAAAGTTTCTCCAAAAAGCTGACATTTTATGATATAAAAAAGGTGACTGTGAAATTACCTCAGTATCTGGGAGGTACATGTAACCATTGTAAAAAAAACTCACATTGATGTGTTGATCTTCCTATTACAGAGTTAATTTCTTAGAGCTATTGTGGTTCTAAGAACAGTTTTGTTTTGTTACATCAGGTGAGAATTGCCTCACTCCAATCTGTTCACACCTAAGGTCTGAACACATTCTGGAGCCCTAAAAGCTGTTTTCTCATTTTCAACTGTTCCTGCTCTTTGCAATCCCAGATAAAAGCAATTATGGATCATGCTAGGGATCTATGGAAGTTCAATTTTAATCCTTCAAATACCACCTTAAATTACTGCATACGCATTTCCTATCTATTTTTGGTTTGACTAGAAACTGCTACTCAGCTGAGGTACAAAAGTTGTTTTAATTCAAGTAGATGTTTTGTAAACTCATTGAAGCAGAATAGCCCTGCAAATATTGATTAGCATAACCGAAAGCAAATGATTTTAATGACTGGTAAATATAATATGAAGAAATGAATAGATAGTGTTATTAATCTATTTCATGAAAAGACTAAGAACGTATTTTCAAATGCTAAAAGCAATAAAGTGCAAGTACAACACTCTAATAAACAGATACCCTATAGTCTTCCACTGTTTCCACATAAGATGTGTATTAAAGTAGGTCTCTTCAGAGTACTACTTAGTTCCTCCTCACTCAATTAATTGGAGTATTGCAGGGGGGAATATGATGCTGAAAACTCCAGGGGCAAGTGAGCAATTTTGGCTCCCTCCCCCTTGAAAAGGCTATTTGGAGAACTTATATAGCATTGAGTACATTTGCCTCACAGAGGCTTAGCATATCCATTTCCACCCTTATTTTTGCATGAGAAGTCATTCCCCAAATCATCACTTTTACCACCTAATTTTAGCAGTGTAATATTAGGGTACGTGGTAGGCTGCAAATTGAGGGGTTGGCAGTTTCATGGGGTCCTTGAGTCATGAGTTGACTATTATTTATCAGACACATTTGGGATTTATGAGTCGTTGACATGAAAATAATAGCTGCCTTGCCTGTTCGTAATAGCTGCCACAGTCAGCAAAAAATCAGTCATAAAACTTCCATTTATCATTTGGTGAGTTTCTCGCCACCATTTACTTGAGTCCTTCTATGGCGATTCCTACCATTTCACAATATAATTTTTAGAATTATTTTCAGGGTAGTTGATATACTTGCAAATGACACACTGAGCTACAGCCATATGGGTAAATTCTTTCCCATATGTCATTTTAAAACTATCATAGTGTAGTAAATACGGACATTTCTATGACAAATCCTCAAACAATGCTCTTCCAATTGCATTATCACAAGAGATGGTAGTGGTTACAACACGGCTTTTTAACTCACTAGGTTGTTCAACAACGTGGTATGTCCCATATACATCGTATATGCCAATGTTCCTAATTAATTGCGATACAATATTCACTTTGCCTTTAGGTCAGGCCTTGAAAAACAGAGTTCCATGACAGCTGTCTGGCTTGAAAGTGGAAGCTGCAGTTTATCTTTATGCAGTTTATCTCTTTAGAGCACATAGACAAACAGCAGCTCTATGCAAATAGAGGGGGGGGAATGAGAATTCAGCAACATTTCATATTGTTAAGCCACACAAACACACACCCTTTCTACTCTTGGCATGGGTCACTTTAACCTTCACCTGGTTATTTAAAGGAATAACCTGAAGATTATATCAATATGTAAGCCCGGCAGGTTGCTAACTGGGTCCTAGAGGATGTGTTCCTCCTCTGCTTCATTCTCTATTAAACCACCTCAACCTCAAGTAACCTTTTGGCAGAAAGGTAGCAAATAAAAAAAACAACAATAAATAAACAATTGTCAGTTATTCCTCTGAGGATATACTTACAAAAACAGCTGGCATCACAAAAGAATTAGATATTCTGAGGCAAATGTTACCAAAAAAGACTTCCTTATTGTATAAAATAGATGAAAGTCTAATTAGTTCTCAATGTGTTATTTCAAAGCCATAAATCTGAATTATCATTTCAATTTAGGGTCTATAAATCAGGACTGGATAAATCTATCTAGTTTTATTTACTCAGCTTCTTATGTTTTAATTTTAAAATTATTGCCTCTATATGTAATTTTTTTTAAAGTTAGCATGAACATTATGCATGGTTTTGTAAATATTTCTTATAATACATATTTTTATATTGCCATTGTTGCAAGAAAAGAAATTACACCAAGAAGTTAATATCTAGTTATTTGAAATATTTATACATCACTTCCTACTTCTTAAAAATTCAGAGTGGTTCGATAAATTCAATCAAATGTTTTCTTCTTCAATTCTAAGTGATAGGAGTGCTGTACCCCCCTCCTGCTCCCACAGAAGGCTATAAGGGTCACTAAAGGAGATAATGAAGCAGATTACATGATGGAATTGACAGCATTTATAGAGCTTTTTCACCAGTGGGATTTGATGGCATCTTCCATCAGTCACTGCTACTGTCATAATTTAAAATCTTAAGGCTGTGAAAACCTGGTGTACATTAGCCAGATAATTGGCTCTGAAAGTCTGTTTTCAACCAGCTGTACCATAGCTGAAGCAAGAGACTGAGTAATTTACTGGGCAGCTCTAGAACTATGTAAAATCCACAGTTTTCTAGGTTATTTCAAATAAAGAATATTCATGGAAATGAATGGATGAGATTGAAATAGAAATGGCTACATTTATTTATTTCCCACCTTTATTATTTTTACAAATAATTCAAGGTGCCACACAAGCTAATATTTTTTCCTCCTCCTATTTACCCCACAACAACTCTGTGAGGTGAGTTAGGCTGAGATAGATCAGAGGTGGGTTCCTCCTGGTTTGGACCGGTTCCCCCAAACTGGTAGTGACCCGCTGGTGATGTCACGATGATGTCACGGATCCGGTTCGGTTGGTGCCGGTCCGTGGACGCCGCCATCTTTTTTTTGAATTTTTTTTGAATTTTTTTTTGAATTTTTTTTCTTCTGCGCATGCGCAGAAGCCGAGTTTCCGGCACTGCACATGCGTCACCATCTTGTTTTTGGCTTTTTAAATTTTTTTTAAATTTTTTTGCACTGCGCATGCGCGCACGCCCATGCGGCATGCCCACGTGGCGCAGGAGGAAGTGAACCGGCAACGAGGTAAGGTAGAACCCACCCCTGAGATCAACTGCTGCGCGGCGATTTCCTGTCACGTGTGCGGCCGTGCAGCCGCACAGCTTAGAGGGAACATTGCCTGAGATAGATGACCAGCCCAGCTGGCTTTCATGACTAAGGCAGGACTTGAACTCATCATCACTTACTTTCTAGTTTGGTACCTTAACCTTTAGACCAGGGGTGTCAAACTCCCAGCCTGCGGACCAGATGCGTCACACGCTGGCAATGCCCACACCCGGTTTAGCAAAGGGGAAAAAAGTCACTATACATCACGTGACAATGCTGTGACGATGCAAGTTTGACACCCTGCTTTAGACCAAACTGGCTAATGTTTTAGAACTGCAAAGCATTATTTAACTACTAGGGACTTAACTCAAACATAATGATATGTATGTACAATAACTCATCAAAGTGTTGGTGCTCAGAGTTTTCATCTGAGCATAGGTCAAATTTGTCCAACTTTATCAGTTTGGATTAGTAATGAAAGGGGCAATAATCATCTAGAAATCTGGTTCTATCTAATTTCAGAGCCTGGATACTATAATGATTTGGACAAGTACAGCACTGAGATAAAATTTTGCTTTACAGTTTAAAATTTAAATTGATAAATTATTATTCTTCCACACAAGAAATAAATAAATAAATAAACATAGCCATTTGAAATAGATTACCCCAATAAAAAATAAAACACACCAAGCTGCACTTAGCAAAACTCAAGGGCTTTTGCAAATAGCCAGGCATTAAATGAAATCAGCCCAGGGGCAGGTGGTGGAAGTACCCTTCCTCCCTCCCCATGATGAAAATGGAGATGAGTGCTCCCAAGCCAGATATTTGAGTTGAGAAGACAGGTATATTACGCACTGTGCATGGTAGGGGGCATATTCATTCAGAATATGTTTGTAATCCCTTTTTTTTTTAAAAAAAACTCTTTTCAAGAGATAACCTTGACTAAATTTGATGACACCGTTGACTTAATTATGCATGAGGTTTTGGGGCATTTTTGTTTCTTCAGTCTCCTTTGAGAAACATTCCTTAGCAAAAAGTTGATCCAATATCAGAGATAAATTATGATCATATGCAAGTCTGGGCTGTTGTTATTAACATCTAGTAGACATTTGAATAGTCTAGGATAAATTACCAATATTTTGTTTTACAGAAATTAGGAACATTTAACTGTCCAGAGCCACCTTATAAGGGAGATGGGTAGCATAAAATTTTAATTAAAAAATTAATGATTTTAAATAGGGATGATGCTTGCTCAGAAATAAGAATATGATACAGAGGTTATGATGAAACAGCTTCATGTTCTGATTCAACCCTATTCAGAGATATCCATAGAGTTGGCTCTGAAAACAGCATTGGGCCATCATGGAGCAAACTCAGCTGTACTGTGATGTCACTGCCATAGATGAAAAGAAAGAAGATACAATTTGTCAATAAAAATATGCTATTTTTACAAAAGCTTGCCAATAATTTGTTAAGTAAGCCAATCAGTCTCTTAGCTTAAAGCTTATAGGGTTTTGTTCTGGGGATCAAATGATGGATGTCTCCATATATGCCTAATTTTCATCTTGTGTCTGCATTACTATATATTATTGGGAGAAACAACCCTTTCCTGAAAGAGAACCCAACATCATCCATTTTCCATCTATTATTACATAAGTGGAACAACAGAAGAAAGCCTGTTGACAGAAAGAGAATGGCTGAGACAAAGGGAGAAGTCAAGTGGGGAATTAGTCTAGAATCCTTAATGGGCACAAGAGGACAAGGTCCATACTTTCTTGATTGCTGTTGGACTTTATGTAATCTGGCTCAGGTGCAAACTTCCAGTCTGGGAAGATTCCTGTGAACTATGCATGAGCAATAAAGTAGCTCATTAAATTCTTTATGTGTGGGTCTAGATTAACTTAAGGCACAAACACCCAGATCCAGACCGGTTCTAGATGTAGTTTCAGAACATATTATGACCCCAAAAAGGCATGGGTATGCCATTTATAATCTGCATGCTATATCAGGTTTATAACATCAACTCTGAGCCTTAGTTACTCACAATAGGTTGTTATCTCCATTTTTGCTTTTAGAAGACAGGCCTTGCAGAAATGCAGACAATCTAGACCACTTTTTTCAACCTTAGCAACTTGTGGTTGGCTGGCTGGGGAACTCTAGGAGTTGAAGTTGAGTCATTTTAAAATTGCCAAGTAAGAAACACTGATCTAGAACTTGCATGAAGCCAAGAGTACAT
Organism: Thermophis baileyi; assembly: GCA_003457575.1. NCBI lineage: Eukaryota > Metazoa > Chordata > Lepidosauria > Squamata > Dipsadidae > Thermophis > Thermophis baileyi. The sequence goes on along the minus strand of QLTV01000598.1, from coordinate 4,546,982 downwards.
GCACTTGAACCAAAATCTATTCTCTAATGTCCCTCAATTATTTCTTTGTTTATTTAATTTCTATAGCTGCCCATCTCAACCAGCAACTCTCATATCTTATCTTAAACAAACTCTTTATTGACTTACATTTTAGGTTTCTATGGAACTTTTACAGTATATTTTTAAGTTACTGTATTATAAGGTTTTTGGTTTTATTGTGCTTACTGTGACCAATAACTTGTTTACTTATGGTTGTGCTGCTTTAGCACTTGAAAACCACATGGAGTTTGGGGAGCTAGGCGGTTTGTATAATTTGGAATCTTTTATATAAAATAAACCAACATTAACCCAATGATGAGAATACACTTGAATTTTTCACATGTGGAATGCCTGTTCATCATTACTGGACAGGTGCTGGGAGGAGTGAGAGGGATAAATTTATCCAGTTTATAATTTTTAGTTAATGATGATAATGAAATGGGCTCTGTTTTATTAATGGCAAAGACAGGGTTAATTCATGTTTTGTAATGTTCCATTTTTGAAGTACATATGGTCTCCAAAAATCAAAGCCCAGGATCTTCATGATTTTTAGAAAATGAGAAAACCACAAGTCATTTTTAACTAATTCTTTCATGCCATGTTACTGATTTTTACAAGGTAAAGCTTAAAAAACATGTGGTTTTAGTTAAGTATATGTTGTAGCTCCTAGGTGATTTCTTTTTTTAAAAAAGAGCATTTTAGAGGTCAAGATTCAAAGTACACTAATAAAGTATTTCAGTTCTTTTTTGCAATTCAGTATTATGTTTTGTGGTATTTTAATTGATGTATTAATTGTGTTTTATGAACAGTGTCAAAATGATAAAAGGATATTAGACTTTAATATTCAGTGTCTGATATGCTAAAAATTGAAGTTGATTGAAGAGAATGACAAAGACTAAAATGTAGCTTAGAAAAGACTTTGCCTTTGAACACATTATGTACTGAACACTTGTCCTATGAAGTTTTATTTACTATTACTGCTGTTTTGAACTCATTTGGTGTGGTGGTAAGACTAGAAACTGGGACACATATAGTCTTGCCTTAGGCATAAAGCCAGCTGGGTGATATTAAGCCAGTCATTTTCTCTCAACTGTAGGAAAAAAGCAATGGCAAAACACTTCTAAAAAAGTCTTGTCAAGAAAACTGCAGGGATTGTCCATGCATTCACCAGGAATAAAAACATTGACTCAAAGAGACATTAAAACAGTCATGCTTTTATGCTGCTTCCTGCTGAATTATTAGTTTTATGTTTTTGCAATTGAATGTTAACACATACATTAATTCTTATTTTAACATTACCATTTTTCAGCCATCAGATATTTAGGTAAATTACAGTGTGGAAGTATGACTAGAATATTCAGATGTTTGGTAACTGACACATATTTATGATGGTTGAAGTGTCTTGGGATTGTGTGATCACCTTTTGTGGTATCCTGACATGCAAAGTCAATGGGGACGCCAGATTCACTTAACAACCGTGTGACTAATTTAACAACTGCTGTGATTCACTTAACAAATGTGGTAAGAGAAGTTGTAAAATGGGGCAAAATTCACTTAACAAATTTCTCACTTAGCAACATAAATTTTGGGCTCAATTGTGATCATGAATGAGGACTACCTGTATAATAAGAACTGCTTGTCCTTATTTGACCATATCATACTGGTTACAACACACATATTCATTTATTATTTTTTAACTATAAGATAAAAGCCATCCCCAAAAATCTCCCTGAGCCTCTCAGAAGGGCCAGAAATAGTTTGGGATTATCAATATTGGGCCCTTTTTAAACTTAGAGAGGGTATTAGCAAAGCAATAGCACTTAGATTTATATACCACTTCACAGTGCTTTACAGCCCTCTCTAAGTAGTTTACAAAGTCAGCATATTGCCCTCAACAATCTGGGTCCTCATTTCCCTGACCTCGGAAGGATGGAAGGCTGAGTTAACCTGAGCCGGTAAGAATCGAACTGCCGAGCTGCTGGCAGCCAGCAGTCAGCAGAAGTAGCCTGCAGTACTGCATTCTAACCAATACACTACCACGGTTCTTAAGGATAGCATTGTGATTAGTTTACCCCCTGAACTGCTGTTGTAGCATTAAAGGTGGGAAAAGAATAGGTTGCATTCCAGAGATATCCCATATTTATTCCCATCATTCATTTTCAAAGAAGGGAAAATTACTGAAATTATTTTGCCCCAAAATCGAACCCAGGATGCTGGAAAGCCAGAAATAGAATGCTTGGAGCCTGCAAGTGGTCCTTGGCCTCAGGATCCTTGTACATGATACTGTAGGCATATGCACAGTTGATTCAAAAGTGTGCTGGTATAAAGATGTTGTGGTGGCGCTGTATTTGTCAACATATTGATATATAATTTGGTATTCCAAACTGGGCTGTGATTACCACAACAAATCCCTGGAGATCTTATTTGGAATAGTACTCAGTCATACTAAATTTAACAAGAACATGATGTCAATACAGTGAATTTGTTTATTACTGGTTTAAATTGTATTTTAAAAAAAATAATTTTTAAATAGTTACATTGATTTCTTTTTAGCTGGGATGGGTTTACATCTGTAATAGATTAATTTTTAATTTTGTTGATTTTATTACAAGCTTCTTTTGTAGAATTTGAAAAATGAAAAAAAAATCTTCAAGAAGGAATTTGAAACTTGTACTTTTAATGAAAAATAAACAGCATCTTTCATGCAGTCTGCAAATCTTGAATAAATTAAAGAAAACATTATTGTTGCCTTATAAAGATTGCTGCATTTATGGTAGTACACAAACATTTTATTACAGTATACCACTTCAACATTTCTGCCAGATGAAAATTATACAATTCCATGGCCTCTTTTATTACTTGCATTTTCATGAATAAATAAGATATAAAGCATTAAATAGCTGTATGGGTTAAAAATAAATATTGTGAAAATATGTATACACACTATATTAAATATGCTACGGCATTTTTACTGCATTATTTTTTTGTACCTGATTGCACCTTTACAAGGTGTTGTTTCTATTCTAATATGATCAGTAAAAATGTGTCTGATGATATTACAGTTTTTCCAAATATCATAATAAGAAATTCCTCATAGAGAAAATGTTTGTTATTGTTTCCCCTTTTCTGTATATCTAGTACAGCCATGTGCTTTCTCAGAAGTGAAAATTGAACCATTTTCAAGCTGGGGACAGCGGGGGCTGGGAGGGGGAGAAAAAAGTAGAATATTCCTGATAAACACATGCCCTTGTTCATGTCTAATAATTCTAGCAGCTGATGAATTCTATTGCTCAGGGATTTAGCTATGTAAATCCATCTGTTTAAAGCTTCACAGAATTTTATAAGAGCAAAGTCTTTCTTTGTGCTTCCCCGAACAATAGAAAGGTTTTTTTGGTCATACTCTCTGCGATTTGGGCTTTTCTTTTCTAAAGAAATAATAAGAAGCATTTCCCAGTGTAAAGGAATACAGGACTTTGGAAATCATTAAATCATGTGGATCTGAAACAACAATAACAACAATAATAATACAATGACAAGGATGGGGGAAAAACCCCTTGTACTGCAATTGTAAAGGTGAAATGCAGACACTGAGAGAAAGGGAATATATCTTCTGCATGCTATTTGCATTTGCTCAGTTAAAAGCTGGCAGGGCAGATTTAATAGAAGCTTGCCAGGAATCAAAGCAATAAGTCAAGACAGGTCAGAGGAGTTCATTTGTGGATCACTCAAAAGGTTGTAAAGCAGTCAGAGTACAAATCACATAGATGTTCTCTCATTATGCAATCTGCATTAAACCATACAGGACCTACACCAGTCCCTTTCATTAATATGCAGTCAGAAGAGTCTTTCATTGCTTTGTGTCATTAAGGATTTTAATTGCTGTTCTCAAGCATGTTATGGAATTACAATACTTTCCACACCTTCAAAACGTAATATATAGAATCAGCGGCAAACATTTTAATCACTGGTCCAAATATGTTCATCCCTTTCTGGCACACAAAGTTTGCAAGCATTTGAGATGTCAGATTTACTAAGATATTATGTTTGTTTCTTTTAAATGACGTCCACTTCAGCTTTAAACAGATAAAGTGCTGAGTTTCATGAGAGAGTAAAATGACAATAACAAAAAAGCACAACAGTAAAATTAGCTAAAAACTAGATATTTATGCATTATATTTGTATTCCAGCCAGTTTGGTGCAATGGTTAAAGGGGCTGGGCTAGATATCAAATGTCTATAAGTTTAAGACCTTTTTTGGCCCCAAAGCCCACTGGGTGACCTTAGGCCAGTTACTTCTCAGAAGAAGGCAATGGCAAATCACTTCTGAAAAATGTCAAAGAAACTGCCGGCTCTTGTCCAGGAAGTCCCCAGAAGTGAAGATTGGTGCAAAGGTACAAACATGTGCATTTATATTGGGCCAAGGAATCAAAAGTTGTTTTTCGCCAGCCTTCATCTCATATTTCTTAGGTATCTGCTATGTTTTGAAAGACATAATATATTAATATCATTCTACTATATGAGATAATATGGTAATACATTTAAACAGTTACAAGCTTAGTAGCACCATAATTAAAAAAAAATAATAATCATTAGACAAAAGGGAAGGATCACAGTGGGATCTACCCTATAACAGTGGCATTTTGATTTGGAGCTAAAAGGAAACATATTGGATAACTGATGTCTAACTGAAGTTAGTTTTAGTAGATTATCCATTTTAAGTAACATTTTATCTTCCAATAAAACTACACCAGAGGTGGATTCCTCCCGGTTCGAACTAGTTCGCCCGAACCGGTAGCGACCTGCTGGTGATGTCACGGTGATGTCACGGATCCGGTTGGGTCAGTGCCGGTCCGTGGGCACCGCCGTCTTTTTTTTGGAATTCTGCCATCTTTTTTTTTTTTTGTTTTTTTTTTGAAAAAAAATTTTTTTTTGAATTTTTTTTTTTGTTTTTTTTTCCTTCTGCGCTTGCGCAGTAGCCGAGTTTCTGGCACTGCACATGCATCGCCATCTTGTTTTTGGCTTTTTGGGGGGAATTTTTTTAAATTTTTCAGCACTGCACATTTGCGCGCCCATGAGGCGCGGCCACGTGGCGCGGGAGGAAGCGAACCGGCAGCGAGGTAAGTTAGAACCCACCCCAGAACTACACCTATATTCAGAGAGAGGGGGGCAACAAACTGTATTTTCCATTTTTGTTCTGGGTTTCTGGAAGAAAATTTAGAAAGACTCTAATTAAATAGCTTGGTCCCTGGCATATAGTTAAAAATCCTGTTTAAATAATGTAAGAGAGAAAAATATGTTTCTCTTCTTCTAGAAAGTTGTGGTAATGTTTACTGACCTGCTGTTGATATTTACCTTGACACCACATTCAGTCATCAGAATAAATATCTCTACTGAGTTTCATTTCTATTTTGTCTTGTATGATTTATGATGGTATTGCAAAAACAATATTAGACTTTAAATACCAAAACAATATTTAGGATGAAAATAGGCACTAATCATGGTTTGAAAAGGTTGAATGCTTTGATTCATGTGACTCACTGAATCTAGCAATTTGTATTCTCAAGCATTTGCCTTCCAAATCCATGTCTCACTAATTGCAAACATTAAGCTTTGTAATATTTGTAAAAGTAAATCTGAGGGACTGGAATTAGGAGGAGCAAAATATATAAGAAATTGCTTGGAATGAATATCTAATATTGATTGATGATTTTTTTTAAGATGTGGTTTATTATTCATCTAACAAGGTGACAAAGAATGCATTGTCTACAGTCCAGCATAGTATCATGTGCTTAGCAATTACACTTAATCTTATATTCAATTATATTTTCAACTCACTCTTTTCTTGCTGAATATGTGGGGAAAAGGACTATAGCAAGATATTCTATCAGTATATAAAATCAATTCTAATCATTAGATTAAATGCTTCTTATTGTTAGTAAAGCAGTGGCCTCTGCTATACTAAATCTTATATATTTTTGTCTTGAGAAACATTACTTTGTCCAGTAAATCAGCCCTGAAATGTTTGAAAGATTAAAAGAGACAGGAAAACTTATCACAGATGATGAACAGAAATAATCTTTTCCAGTTCTATAATTGTAGGGGTTATTGTTGGTACCCTGAGAGTTCATCCTTCCTTTTGTCTTCTTTGTGGTATGTCCCATTATTTCATGAGAAGAGGGATGCTCAGAGTAATACAGTTTGAAAATAATCTCTAATCAGTATAAATTGCATCTACAATTAGTAATTCTCTGTTGATAGTTTGAATTTTACATCAATTTTTCCCCCCTATCATCATGGGATCAAGATTCTTTCAGAGGATGGTTGATGGGTTTCCTATATTGAAGATTGACATCTATAGTTATAGAGGAGATGACTTGTGCGCCACAGGTTATCATTTCAGAGATATTTCCTTACTTAGGCAGAGAAACAGAATAATGAAGGATGTGCAAAAAAGCAGTGGGAGCGACTTCTGACTTCCTGTAGGTGGACCAGATCTGGAATGGTGCATGGGACCATGCCAGTGCAGTCCGTGCAGGTCAGGGAAGACATACATGGGGACAGCACAGATCCAGGAGGGTCCATAGGCATACGCAAGAGGTGCTGTATGAGTCAGGGAAGTCATGCAAGGGGATGGCACAGGTCAGGTGACTGTGCTGGGAAAGCACATGGTTTCCTTTTTTCCTTCCCTTCCCTTCCTTCTCTTCCCTTGGTACAAAAATAATTGCCCTAAGATGCCCATTTTGCTAGTTAAAGGTCATGATGTTAATTTTAGTGATATATAGATGATATGAAAGCAAGTTATAGAGTGGACATGTGTTTCTTTAGCAATCCATATAGGCAGTTTATTAATCCATATTCTTTGATTTTGGCTTGCTATAAAGATAAAGCTGGATCCTGTGACCTGTCTGACATATCATAGTTAGAATAAACATTAATATTTGTGATACCTGAAGGACCTGAATGATATAGATTCTGAACTTTTATGTGCCTACATTGTGAGGCATTCTATAATCTAGTAAATTAAATATCTTTGAAAATGCCATATGGATAGTTCTTAACTTACGAAGGTTGCTTAGTGAATGTTCAAAGTTACGACAGACTCCTCCAAAGCTACTAATGACCCAGTTTTGAAATTACGGCCACTGTAGCACCCCATGGTTATTCACTCTTAGGACTGACTGCATGGTTGCTATACACCCCCTCCACTACCTTCCCCCATCCGCCCAGATTGGGTCCTCATAGGCCATGGGTCTGCTTCCCACCCCACCAGGCCTTACACACTTGTCCTCATTTACACCTTTGAAGATCTCTGAAGCTTGGATTAGAGAAGGTGGGCAGCAGGGGTGGGTTCTAACTTACCTCGCCACCGGTTCGCTTCCTCCCGTGCCGTGTGGCTGCGTGCGCGCTTCGTGCGTGCAGCCACGCATGCGCAGTGCCAAAAACTCGGCTCCTGCGCATGCGCAGAAGCAAAAACCAGCAAAAAATCCCCCCCCAAAAAAAATCCAAAAAAAAAAAAATCCAAAAAAAAGATGGCGGCATCCACGGATCGGCACCAACAGAACCGGCTCTGTGATGTCACCACTGGTTTACTACCGGTTCTATAGAACCAGTGCGAACCGGGAGGAACCCACCTCTGGTGGGCAGGATGCTCTCTTCCTGGGCTGCATAGCTGCATGGCATGATCCCACCATTTTTGGGGTAGCTGAATTGAATTGTGGGTACTCTGAAACTGGTGGCCACTTCCAGGATTGTGTCATGTGGCCCAGGAATAAAGTGGCTCACTTTGCTTCCTTTACAGGAGCTCCGGACTGCTGCAGACTGCAGTTCACATTGGGGAGTAAAGCAAACCTCTTTGTTCCTGGGCTGCACAGCAAGAATCCCAAATTCTATAGTACATTATCACTGCAACAAACATTCTAGTTTGCTGTATAAAGTCTGGCCCTAATATCCCTTCAGTAAAAGGTATTTTCAATGTTGCAATCCAAAGTTATTGGATACAAGATGGGTTGCAAATACATTTCATAAATAAATAAATTTTATATAGTTTAATGTCTTTAGTAAGCATACTTCGAGAATAATCTTAAATATAGATCCTAAAAATGGAACATTTGTCATTTTTTCCATTATATTTTAACTGTGATGTAAATAATAGTAAAATCTTTTGAAAAATAGCAGGTATTATTTATTGATTTTTATTCTGCAAATGTAATTTATTATTGTTTACTTACTTTATTTATTATTATTTAATGTATGAATAAAGTCTTATTCTTTTTTGTTCCAGTAGAAGAGCATATTTATAGCTTACAGTTGAACTATGCGGTCTTTGGCACCCTCTGTTTTCTTGCATACATTTTTCTTGCATACATTTCATTACCAAACTGGGTATCAGCATCCGTGCTATTCTTTTTTTTGTTTTGTTCCTCTTCATTCGGTTTTCCTCCCTTCTTCTCATTCATACTCAGTAGCCTCTGTAGCTGTTTGTATAACTTTTGCCATTTAGCTTCTGAAATTAAAATTTTTTACAAAGTTCCTCTGAACATTACTTACCTCTCTCTTTCTTCACCTAATTATTATCTATATTTTCCCATTTTCACTTACTAATTAGGCTGTTACTTCTCTTTCTATAGTAAGAATGAGCTATTTATGATCTATCTTTAGATGTGCTGGGAAAAGATAATTGGTTTATGGTTACTAATAAAACTTAACTAGAGATTAAATACCTGGAGAGTTTTAACAGAAACAAATGCATGATGGCTACCAAAGTTCTCCTCGCTGAACATAAATAGAAGTTAAGTGCATTAATTTGTAGTTTAATTTATGAAAGTAGTAGGTCTTCTTCCAAGCAATCATCACTAAAGATTTTAAAGAGTTTATTTATTAACCTTGTATAAATGTATTTTCATTGTTTACTTCTTCCTTAAACCTACGGTTAATGGCTGACCTCATCAGTTTATGCCACATTGTTTTTCAACTGCACTTCATGTTTGAAAATGTCTTCCTGAATTGTGTTATTGGCAAATCTTGTCTGCTATAGTTTCCGCACTAGCATCTCACTTCTGAATTAGTTACTATTATTTAGGCTGACCTTTTCAATCTCTCTGTCCTTCCTTCCGTCATGTACGTGGAAAACTAGAACTGCCTGTTCTATCCACAGTTTTTGTCCTACAAGCTCCTTAAGTTCTAATGAAAGATACTTGGCTTATTTATTCACTATAGTCTAGTGTTCCATGACATGTTGGCTGTTGTATTTTGTTCAATCTTATTCTTTCAGGAACACTCTGTATGCTAATTGGTTTTGTAGCAACCCTGTAAAATAGAAAGATGGAAGTAGAGGTTAGATGTTAAATGTGTCTTAATTGTATAGTTAAAAGCTACCTATTATGTGATTATGAAGATACTTGGAAGACATTTTCAACCAACACAGGCTGATACCAGGATTAAACCATTCCCTGTTCATTATATTCAAAATAATATTGTTTCCTATGCTTTTAGCATTTATGTAACAGATATAAATTCAGCAGGCAGAGTAATTTCTTGTACTATATATAGATATTCAGAGAAGAATAGTTCATTTTGAGAATTGCTAGCTTCTAAGAGAAAGGAATGTGGCAACTGTCATGTACAACTATGAATCTTTTCCATAAAGAAGCAGACGTTTTCTTGTAATGATTCCCATGGGTTTGCAAATCTGCCCTCTATTTTCTATTCTGGAAAACTACCACCTATATTTTTAAGCAAGTAAAATGACCCAATCTCTTAAAAATATATATGCATTTTGAGATATTCCCTTATAACACATGTTTGAAGAAAAAAGTTTATAGATCTCATTTTTTGGATGAAGCACTAAGTCAGTCACAATCTAGAATAGCTAATTTTAATTAGCTCAATGCATTGAGCCAATTGTGTTATTTGTATTTTTTTCCCCAAACTCTTGTCTGAAATCACAATCTCTGTCTTTGTCTCCATCTCTATTTCTCTCTGTCTCTCTCTCTCTGTCTCCCTCCCTCCCCCCCTTCTCTTCCTCTCCCTCTCCTCTCTTCTGGTTTATTTTATTTATTTAGCATATGGCATACAATGTCAGGGAAATCTACAAATACTAGACACATTGCAGTTCTGACAGCCTAAATTGCTAGTTCATTCTGTTCAGCACTTGTGTGCAAACTAGCTTACACAGCTGACTAGTAGCACTCTGATTGCTGGCTCTTCCGGACTTCTCTGCTGGACTCGTCTCACCTCACCTTGTGTTGCATTGCCTCACATCCAGCAATGTCCAGCACTGGCTTTTGCTCTCTGGACACCTCAACACAGCTAGGTTTTTCCCACAGAAGTGGTACCATGTATCTACTCACAATATTGCATGCTTTCAAACTGCTGGGTGGGCAGGAGCTGGGGAGCTAGTGGCAGAAGCTCACCCCATCTCATGGAGTGGGCTTGACCCACCAGAGTGCAGACTATTTCTGGCTGGCAGTTCTAGCATCATTAAGTCACTGTGCCATTATGTCCTCTAACCAGCTGATAACCAGCTGTCCTAGTTATTAAGGTGAATTCCAGATGAAGAGCTTCTATGCTCATGTAATTGTTGGTTCCCACACTGATAGCTTTGGAAGAGTTTTATAAACAGTTACTAGCAATCTTCTTTAACATCAGGAAAGTGATCTGTCAGTTTTCAGAAAGGCAGTGGAAGACTCCGCCTAAATGTACATTGAGGATGCATGATCTTTGAACATTCTTAAGTATTTTCTCTGAAAAATTAATTAAAAAATGAATAAAACATATTGTGATTGGCCTACTGCATCTGATTTTTGCTAATCCCTAAATATGTACATGAAGAAGAATTAGCATTTTCTAAACTCTTCCATGCAAATTTGTTTCTACACCTCTGTTCTCCTGTCACTCCACTGGTTATTTATAACCTTCCAAGCTTAAATTAATGTATTGATCACTAGGTGATAATGCTAAGATATCTTAATGGACTGTCTCCTTGAAAATGATTCTTTCCATGCATCAATAGAGATGTTACTTAGACTTCCAATCTCTCTAGAAATAAAGAAGGTATGCACCCAATATAGGCTTTACCTGTGGATTCCAAATTGTCTAGAAGACTTGGTCCCAAGAAGTAAACTTGCCCCTTTGTGGTTTCCATTTTTCAAGGATAGATAGTGGCGAAATGGTTTGCAATTTTGAGGGGTTTGCTTTCTTAAAAAAAAGTTTACATTTATGCTATATTATATTCTATAAGTGACTATGAATATTGAGGGCTGAGGTTGTAATCAGTTAATTTATATTTATAATATTTATAATAAATAAATAAGAGCTCAATAAATCAGGTAGAATGATTGTAGAACTTGTGAAATACCTAACGTTTTATGAAATGATGGTGTTCTATTAAGTGTCACATTAATCATACATGTAGTTTGTGTATAAAACTATTGAATATGTTAAGTAAGCACTTAACCAGTGGTTGTAATTTTTAAGGAACTTCAGAGATGGTGAAGAAAAAGTAATAGTATAAGCCATTGCACATATGTTACATTTAGTAGAGATGCAATGGTTAGAATGCAGTATTGAGGACTAATTCTGCCCGCTGCCAGGAGTTTCATCCTGACCGACTCAAGGTTGATTCAGCCTTCCATCCTTCCAAGGTCAGTAAAATGAAAAGCCAGATTGTTGGGGGCAATATGCTGACATTTATAAAGCATTCAGAGAGTGCTGTAAAGCACTATGGGGTGGTATATAAGTCTAAGTGCTATTACTAGTGCTATATTTTTAGACTGTCTCCATCAATAATCTGACTGATTAAATATCCCTTGTTATTTAGTATGTCAAAGGAAGAGATTCCTAACTTTCTTGGCTAGTGAGATTATTGGAAATCTGGTAGCATATAAATTTAATTAATTAATAATTTTTGAATTTGACAATGTTTTTTAATGATTTAAAAATGGCTACCTCAGAGTTCTCTCTAATTCAAAAATAGCTACTGTTGTAAGGAATATCCTTCTGGGTTCAGTTCCAAGTGGGAAAAAGACACTGGATTCATGGAAGTTGCTTGGAGAGAAGGTTTAATGGTGGACAGGAGCACATGGCTTGTGTTCCTGATCAGAAAGGGTGGATCACATGCTTCCAGATGTTGGGTGAAGGGAAAAGAGAAGGGGAGATGCTGAGTCTCTTGGTTTTATGCCCTCTTTTGGCCCCCACCTCTTAGTTTCCTGTTCCTGTGTAAGAAATGTATCCTGATTGGTTGTCAGACTCCCAGGGGGCCATGCAGGGGCAACTCTGTAGGCTGTGTTTTTGAGTTCAAGTTTGGCTGAGCCTTGCTGGGTGGTGGTGTAATGAAAGGGCTTTGGGCATTACAAAATGTTTTACCGCTGGCACCTACTCCTGGCACGATTGGCAAAGATGTTCCCGACAGTGTCTGCGAAATGTTGGAAATGTAAGAAGGAGCAAGGGACCTATTATCATCTCTGGTGGACATGCCCTAAAATCAAAATATTCTGGAACAAAATAAGGAACTGGTTGGAAGAAATAATACAACAGACAATTGATTTGAAGCCGGAATTGTTCTTGCTGGGAATTTTTAGAGAAAAGTTTAAAAAGGAGGACCGCTATTTAATACTGCATATAACCACAGCGGCCAGGATTGTATATGCACAGAGTTGGAAAACCGATATTATTCCTACATCCTCTATGGTGGTTCGAAAAGTATTAGAATGTTCCGAGATGTGCAAATTGATTATGGAGATATATGAAAAAGAAGAAATAG
>QLTV01000598.1:4479273-4534006 GCA_003457575.1 Thermophis baileyi | reverse complement strand
GGGGGGTGGTGGTGTAATGAAAGGGCTTTGGGCAATTCCTAATGTGGCTCTGTCGGAAGGAGGTAGATCTTTGTTATGTAGAATGGACTGGCCCAGGCTATTAACAAAGGGGGGGGGGCTGAGTTTCTGCTTCTGTGAGTTTTTACTTCTCTTTTAGGGAAAATATTCTGCCTTTTTAGTGTATCCTAAAATATTTCATTCCTTTAGGAGGGCTGGGTGCTAACTTCCTTCACTACCTTGGTGAATGCAACCATTCACTTCAACATTTTTTTTTACTAGAAGAAAACTACTAAGATTCTTTGCTATTAACTATAAATTTTCTCTGTTCTCTCTGTGGAATTGTGTGCCTATTGCTTTAAGAAGCCTGTTCAGTTCAGCTCAGTTCTCCACTAGCTGGTGTTTTTTGTCCTGCTGTGGTTAGAACATATTCTTCTCTGATGGACTCATTGGCATGTTAGGATGTGTATTTTCTGACTCTGTCTAATAAAGAAATATGTTGTATTTTTAATTCATGTTTGTTGTAACATGTATTAAATGTTACTTTTCGGCTTTCTAACCTTAGTGCAGGCCACATCAAGAATGAAACTCATAATCACTAAAGGAAGATATACCCTATATGACTCCAGACTAAGAATTGGCCTGAAGACCTCAATCATGTTCAGTTCCTCAGAAAGTCTTCAGTGTATTACCAGGTCTCAGAAGCATTGGGAAATTAAAACCGAAATGTCCTTGAGGCATTTGATTTGCAACAAGATGACTTTATAATCACTTAAAAACATTGAAATAATTTTTGAAATCTCAGGTGGGACACAGACCCCAGCAGATATTCACAGCAGCTGCTAATAAGAACATTGGCACTTCCTAGGTATTACTTTAGGAATCCAGGTTCTCAGTTAAAAGATTCTGCCAATGAAGAAAATAAAAAGGCAGTCAAATGTGCTGTTTAGAAAATATCAAGAGTTTTTAAAAACATCCTTACATTAAAATAATGACAACACACATAAAACAGTAACAGATGGGACACAGCAACATTTCTACAGGTCTGTCAAGGTGCAAATAAAAAAAGCCAGCCACCCAGATCCATTTATTCACACCCCAGGAGGTTCACAAGGCAGCAGATTCCCAGAGTATTTCTCAGTATATATTTCTGTTATGGCGTGCTAATTCTCTGTGGAATTTACAGGTTTAAGTATGTATGATGCTTCCGTGCAATTCAAGTCTGCTTTTAAGATATTGCTGTACAAGACAAGATGACATTTTGATGACTTGTCCATGTGATCTTCACAAATAGTGATGGTACATAGTTTGTATCTTTCATTTAACAAAATTGAACCATGCTTCTAAAACAGGTTCATTTCAGATTATTTATTGTCTCTCTCTCTCTCTCTCTCTCTCTCTCTCTCTCTCTCTCTCTCTCTCTCCCCCCCTCTCTCCCCCCCCCTCCCCCTCCCCCCTCCCCCCCCCCACATCACATTCTCTCTCTCTCTCTCTCTCTCTCTCTCTCTCTCTCTCTCTCTCTCTCTCTCTCTCCACTGTAGGAAATGCTTAAACTAGAACAGTTCATCACTTAATTAGCATCTTGGACTCCTTGAATGTAATTCTGCAACATATAGAAAAGGGAATGAGTCCCATTGAGTCCAGACTTTTATTTTCAAATGCAATTTTGGGGTTACACTTCAATAGTTTCACCCTGGTATATCATGGGCAATTAAAAAAAAATCTTACTTACACATCTACTCTAATTTACATCATAATATGCATGGTACTGTAGATATCTAATAGGAAATATAGGATTTAATTTGCTTAGAATTCCAGGAGTCATTTTCATGATAAAACTTTGTAGATAAATGTTATGAGTTATTTAAACTGTACATAGAGAATTCCATATTCCAAGTATCTGTAGAAGATGAGCTCCTAGCATTGTGTTTCTCGTCAAGGACAATTTTTATCTTTGGACACAGTGCCTTCCAGATAATGAAATATGATCATAAATACAATTTTCCTGGCAGCTAAGGATGGTGCGTAAGTGTTAACATGATGGATCTGTAGTATAGGAGATTAACCTCATGATTAGGGTTTTTTTCTGCAAAACAAACAATGTTCTATATTTAAACAAGATCTGAACTCTCCCCTAGTGCCAGATATAACCACTTAGTATGACTAACTAGGACCTTAAAAAAAGTCTGCAATACTATCTTAAAATACCAATAGATATTGTCATAGATACATATATACATACTATATATTACTGATATTTAAACAATAATAAAATGCATACATTGAAAATGCATACACTGGCAAAAGTATTAATACTAAAGCCAGCATCTGATATGTTAACAAGATTTCCTGTTTAAACAGATTGGGTTCATGTGATGGCATTCTTACACTCTATTGTATTATTTTATGGTTATTTACACAGCATTGCTTTCATACAAATAAAATGTTGCCAATAAATTCTATTTATATTTTACTTGCTAATACATGTTGTTCATTGGCATTGAAGTGTATGTTTGTATATTTTTGCATAGCAGATGTTTCAGAACTTGACATATAAATAGACATTGAGGGAGACAAAGGCATCTGACAATCAGGCATTATAATTTCTCATCTTCAATTCCTTCTCTGTGGGAGTTATGAGAGCTATATTCTCTCCCTACAGACTGTCATGCGCAATTATTTTTGCGACTTATTGAGGGATAGTCATTTTACAGTTAATGTCATTGGAATGCATTAATTTCATTCAGCTTATATAATAAGTATATTCTTGTCATTCTTTTTCCGTACCCATAAGAGAAAACAGAAGAGAATACTGCATATATACATACTGTACATACTATTCTGTATGGAGAACTTAGGTGGTCAGGAACTGAGGTGAGGCAAGTGTGAGAAGGCAAACAGCATTTATTTCTAACAATTCAGCACAAGGCAACTCAGAACAGCAACAAGCCACAAGTGCCATCTGACAGCTGCTTATATAGGACCAATGGCGAGGCTCTATTTTCCCACCTGCCGGCTGCTCGTGTCTTAGCCAATCAGGAGCGTCCTGCAGCTGACATGGCGTTGGTGGCATCATAAGTCCGAGGACTTAACACGGCTCATCTCCCAGACGGAGCATGCGTAGTCGGCTAGGTACGCCGGTCGACGTCGGCTCCGCCCAGATCATCTCAGTTCAGGGACAGCAGCCGAAGAGGGAGGAGCTGGTGAAGAGTTCTCTGGAACTCCTGGCGACTCTGCAGCAAACTCGAAGGGAGGTCTATTCAACGCTGGAGGGCCAGGCCTTTCAGGTAAGTTAGGCGACAAGAACGCTTCGGTCATGGATGTTTGGAAAGGCTCCGACTGAGCCTGATGGTCCCTGGAGTCTGGTGTGGTTTTGGGGCAGGCTTGGGCCTGCTCCAGCTGTCTGTTAGCCACGCTTGGAACCCTCCACCTTAGTTGGTTTGCATGTCGTTGCCATATTCGCCCGTCATCGAGCTGGGCCCTATAAGAGTAGGGTCCAGTTAATTGTATAATGCGTCCTGGTAGCTGGTCTTGAGGCTGGTCCCATAATTTTGGGCAAAGACTGGATCCCCGACTGTGAATGCTCTAGTGTGGCTATTGGCGTTGAGAGCCTGTTCAGTGGCATAGTTGGGATGCAGTCGGTCCTGAGCCGGCGACCCATAAGAATTTCTGTGGGGCTTCTGCGGGGCCTGGCATGGGGTAGTGTGTTGCACCAAGAGGTATTGGCATATTTTATCGTGCCAGTTTCCAGGCCCTAGGCGGCCTAAGGCCTCCTTAGCAGATCTGATGGCTCACTCTGCCAATCCATTAGCTGCTGGCAGATGGAGATTTTGAACCTGTCATGGTTCCCGCCACAACCCAGGCAGCTGGTCTGAGGCGATTTGATGGCCGGAGTCCATTTCCTTCGCGTTGTTTTGAGGCAACTCACATCCTCCTCCTCGTCTGAGGGGTCATCGTAGTCAGCTTCTTCGTGGTGGATGGCTTGGTTCCTGCTGGCCTGGGTGGTCGATGGCTGAGAACACTGAATCTCAGTAGATGACTTTTCTGACATTTTGGATGCCCTGGCTTCGTCCAACGTTGTCTGTAGATTCAGCTCAGTACGGACCAGCAAGCGTCGCTGGAGCCTCAGATCCCTCACCCCACAGACAAGTTGGTCTAGTAGAAGGTCGTCTAAATCGCAAAAATCGCAATTTAGGGTGGCTGTCCGAAGGGATGCAATGTATTCATTGATGGACTCCCCTTCTCTCTGTATTCTCTGCCGAAACACGTGCCATATGGCGATGCATGAGGGAGCTGGAGAATAGTGGTTCTTCAACTTCTCCAAAAGGGTCTCCCAGGGCATGGAGTAGACCGGCTGAGGGGCTGTCAGTGCTCGAGCCATCACGAACATTTCACGCCCACATGAGCTAAGGAAATAGCCCAGTTTCTGGACTCTGGACAGCTCTGTGAAATTGTTCGCCCTCAGGACACATTCGAACCATATGAGGTAGTCGTCCCAGGTTTCAGTGGCCAGCTCAAATGCGGGCAGTGTGGCCATCCTTATACGGATGGAATGCCGTGGAGATAGCCTTGGTGCAACTTCTCGTCGCATGACTAGTGAAAGGAGGCAGCGCTCAGCTCAGCATGCTTTAGCTCTATGAGTGCTTCAGCTCTGTCAGCGACTTCACCTGGCCGTGACCTCAGTCCAAAATCCCATCCTTGTCGCCAGTATTCTGTATGGAGAACTTAGGTGGTCAGGAACTGAGGCGAGGCAAGTGTGAGAAGGCAAACAGCATTTATTTCTAACAATTCAGCACAAGGAAACTCCGAACTGCAACAAGCCACAAGTGCCGTCTGACAGCTGCTTATATAGGAACTGTCAGACAGGCGGACCAATGGTGAGGCTCTATTTTCCTGCCTGCCGGCTGCTCACATCTTAGCCAATCAGGAGCATCCTGCAGCCGGCATGGCTTTTGGCATCATCGTAAGTCCGAGGACTTAACACATACATACATACATACATACATACATACATACATACATACAAAAAATCCTTCTCACCCTTATGGATCATCAGGTCCTCTACCAGAGGCCTAGGAGTTTGAGGGTTCTGTGCAAGATTTAGCTGCTCCTAGCATTGCACTCTTTTAGACAGAGAGTTCTGATGTCAGTCTTGGGATATGTTGGAGCCACTCTTCTAGCTTAGGAGTCACAGCCCCGAGTGCTCCAACCACTACTGGAACCACTTTGGCATTTACTGTCCACATCTCCAGTTCTTCCTTCAAACCTTAGTAGTAGTACATCTCCAGTTTCTCATACTCCTTCTTCCTGATGTTGCTGTCACTTGGCACTCTATATCTATCACCCTCTCTGCCTTCTGATCTTTGTTTACTTCCATGATGTCTGGTTGATTGGCCTGTCTTTATCTGGATCTTACCCCTCTTATTTTCCACAATCTTCTGTGGGATCTCCCATCTAGACCTGGGAAGGTCTAATCCATATTCTGTACAGATGTTCCTGCATAAAATGCCAGCTGTTTGATTATGTTGTTCAATGTATGCTTTCCTTCCTGCATCTCACACTCTGCCACTGTGTGTTGGACTGTCTCTAATACCTTGGGTCCTGTCTAGTTTTGGTAGACTCCTGTTTCTATGGATCTGGTGCTTAATGCCTATTCTTGCACTGCTATGATCAGTGCCTCAGTGCTGTCTTTTAGCCCAGCTCTTTCCAGCAACTGGTAGGATGTCCCAGTATCTGCCATCTCATCTATCTGTCCCTCCCTCTGCTTCTAGGACTGACCCATCTTTGATGTTGGGGGGTTGCATGCCCCAGACAGACACAGTATGCAATCTGGGAGTCCTCCTAGACTCACAACTCCCACTTGACTACCAAGTGGCAGACATGGCTAAAGGGGGAATCATAGCTTCATTTTGTGAGCCAATTATGCCCATTCCTGGATTGACAGGCCCTACTAACAGTCACCCATGCTTTGGTCACCTCCATATTGGACTATTATCATCTGTTCTACATGTTGCTGGCTTTGAAGAGTGTTTAGAAACTTCAGCTGGTACAAAATGCAGTAGCATGGACAGTTATGTGTACTCTTAGAACAGCACATGTTTTACCTAAGCTCTGTGAGCTGCACTGGTTGCAAGTTTGCTGCTGGGTCCAATTTAAGGTGTTTGTTTTAATTTTTAAAGCCTTTTATTCCTAAGATATTTGAGGGACTATCTTTCCCTGCTTACATCAGCCCATCCCACTCTGGGTGACATATAACAATCAAAGCAAACAACAAATATAAAAAGAACAGATCTCTCTCACTGCCTCTGTCTGTGTGTCTGTGTGTCTGTGTGTCTGTCTCTGTCTGTCTGTCTGTCTGTCTGTGTGTCTCTCTCTCTCTCTCTCTCTCTCTCTCTCTCTCTCACACACAGGATTTAGCTGTACACACACACACACACACTATAGAGCCAGTTTTGTCTAGTGGTTAAGGCACCAGGCTAGAAAGCAGAAAATCATGAGTTCAAGTTTCGCCTTAACTATGAAAGCTAGCTGGGTGAGCTGGGCCAGTCACTCACTCTCAGCCCAACCCACTTCACAGAGTTGTTGTTGGGAAAATAGGAGGAGGAAGGTGTGTTGGATATGTTTGCCAGCTCGAGTTATTTGTAAAAATAATAAAGGCAGGACACAAATAAATAAATAAATAAATAACCACATTATAATTAAATTAATAAATTAAAAGAAGTAATTCATCTAGTATTGAATTGTTTATTCTTCCTGCAGTTTAGTTTTAGCTTCTTTCTCCACCACTACAAAATAAAAGCATCACATTTTTTTTTATTCATTCTTGCTGATAATAGCAATAGCACTTAGACTTACAGAATATACCGCTGCACAGTGCTTTACAGTCCGCTCTCCACGGTTTACAGAGTCAGCCTATTGCCCCCAACAATCTGGGTCCTCATTTGTTCTGATATAAAATTGGAAAATCATGACCTTGACACACATTCCTTTCAGGGTGATATTTCTTTGGTTAAGTAGTTTATCTAGGTCTTTCACAGTCTTTGTACTAAGCAGTTGACCTCTCTTTATTTTATGCTTGCAGTCACTTTTCCTGTATACTTTCTCAGTTCCCTGCACACTGCCTTGCATTCTTTACCTGCTTCATACTGTTTGTAGCACTTTTTAAATATACTGTCTTTTATAGTCTTAAACAATTCATCTACTGTATTTCATCAATTTCCTCATTTCTGTTGTCATTAATAGTTTTTTTCTTCTTTTTTCATTGCCTTTGAGTCAACATTGACTCCTGGCGACTCTCTGGAGAAGCCTCTGCAGTTTTCTTGACAGGATTTTGAAATAATTTGAGTGTTCCTGCTTTCTAGGGCTGAAAGAGATTGACCAAGTTGGCTTTGTGCTTAAGGCAAGACTAGAAGTGTCTTGGTTCCTGGTGTCTTGGTTCCTGGCCTGATACCTTAACTACTACACAAAAATGGCTCTTATAATAATAATTTTTACAGTCCATTTAAATTTAATTTCCATAATGTTCAAATCCAATAGGATTTTGGTCAGAGCTATGCAGTTTTCCTCAGATTAAACAAATTTAGTTAGCTTTGTGATTGGCAAAAAAATTTCCTTTGAAGTACAAATTTGTGATTTCTCTCTTGTTTCAGTTTGTAGAACAGAATGAGATAAATTGCTTGTATTAAATCCTCGCTTGAGAATAATGAACTAAACCTATGTACTGACTTTATGGAGTAGACCTCTTTAAAATAATCGTCCTATATTAATTTTTAAAAGCTGTTCAGGCAGAAAATCACATTGCTGCTCAAATCCTAATTAAGGATTCAGAATTGCATGTAACTGGGAAGCTGGGAAACAAAACAAAAAAGTCAAATGGAAGCTTGACACGCCTGTGCATATTCTCCATGATGAATGTTTCTCTGTATAATCCTTTCTCTTTTCATTCAGGAGTGAAGAGATAGTCGAAAAACCATTTTATAATTCTGCAATATCAAGTACAACTGTGCATCCAGAAAAGGCTTTAATTCTGTCTTCAGTATGTTTCGTTCAGTTCAGATTCTATTACTAATGAAACAGTGAATTGCTTTCAGGTTTATCATGCAATGTTCCATCAGTTCAAACAAGAGCCAAGTATCAATGGGACTTGTTCTTAGGTTAGTGTATTAATCTTGCAATATAAGATGAAATTCAGGGCTCATCCACACATCAATGTATTGACCTCCCATCCATGATAGAAAAAACTTGATCTTGTAGAAGCATCTTAGGAATTTAGATTCAGAAATATAATACTTATCTCAGTTTCAATGGAACCTTTACAGTTTCTTCTTGATGAGATAATCTACAAACTTATTTTGAAATATAAGGTCGAGTGATTCAGGAAAATAGCAAGCCAACCAGGTTAGAACAGTGTAAGTTCCTCCAACAAAATATATAACATTCACTTTGAGTCCCCAAGTGCCCATCTTGCAAGCAACATTTATTTTGTTTTTCAGTTTCTTTGCCACTCCCAAACTGTTCTTTTCCTATTCGCCATTCAAGCAGGTAACCAATTATTAGAAGCCATTAGTTCTTAGAACTTAGCTCTGAAATACAATAAATATTCATAAAAAGTTAATAGCTATGAAGCAGAAAGCACACTAGCTTTTTTCTGCATATATTGTTCTAAAATTCATAAGAAGTCTTGTGGAACTGGGTTAGCTAGCTACAGATTATCTCTGGGATGGCATATAAAAACACAGATTGTGGATTGGCATTTAGTCCTAAATTCTTATTTTACTAACATTTTATTTTATTTTATTTTATTTGTGTCTTAATATAATGTTATTTTCACTGACAGGTCATTATCTACCACAAAGAGGGTTAATGCTTCATGTCTGAATATGAACATTACTTCCTGCAACTACAAAATAATTTAGAATCCTCTGCTTGTAGGCAAATCTTCTCGTAAATATATAGGGAAAAATATTCTCTTATTTTTTCTTGAACTCTTTTCCTAAATATGAATCAGTATTGATGCTATGATATGCTTTCAAAATATGTGTGTAAAAATGAGCAAAGCACCCTCTAGCATTGTTAGATTACTCCTGATAGGACATATCTGTATCCATTCCTTAGATATAGCTCCTTAAAGTACTCCAGTTTACCTCAAGAAAGTACTGCACACTACATCAGGACCCGGAAACTTGCCTATGTAATGTCAGGACCTGATTCAACCAGTACTTTCTGTTTTAATCCAAATACATGGGATCGAAAGCACAGGGTGCTGAGCACTGATGCCCTTTGCTCTCCAACAACCTGCCTTGTCCATAAATTACTCCAGTATTATCTTTCTTCTTAAGTTATAGGATGCAAATCTCAAAGTGCTGTTCTTACGTTTCTAAGCAAAAGTCCAGAAGGAGGTGACATGTGAATTTCCACTATTTGCCTGTACCATGTGTATTAAGCTGTCAGTGAGCATCTAAATCACTTCCTTTTCTGTCACTCCACCTTCAGATCATATCCTTGGAGACACAACACCATTCAGAAACAACCTTCAGAAAATACCCCTTTAAAATGATATGTAAATCCCACAATTCATCATGCACTGTGTAGTACAGGTTTAATTCTTCCTGCTAGGCCTCAATCTGCTGAAACATTACTCTGATATACAGTACAAAGGAGGTAACAAAGATGTCCATATCAAGCTATTGTAAGCCAGTGGCAGGGAGAGAAATCGGTGAAGCCAGGGAGACAATAGCTGCAGTTTAAACAGGCTGCAGAAATTTGCTAAGATGCAGACAAAAGAGCTATGCTGAAAAGCAGCTGCTGTGGAATTCCTTGGGCTCCATTATATTATCTCAACAATCCTCACTTAGAAAGTGGATTTGCATCTCTAATAGAGTTCAGCCTGTGTTTGTGAAAGGCTTTCGCTAGGCCTGACCCCATCTCTCAAGATCACATTGATACCGAGTGCCTTGTCTTTGCCCTGCCCTGCACCACAGAGAGCAGTATCATGGGAAAATGCACGAAGTTAAAAAGGAATCAGAGCCAGGCAAGAGGAAGCAGAAGAAAGCGGGAGGGGGGGATTAAAGCCTTGAGGCAGTTTTGGTGGTACTTAGCAGTGAAAACTACTTTGGCAAATAATAGAGCGTATTGCTGCTAATTACTGCTAACAAGCTTCTCCTAGCCCAAGTGTGACACTTGGACTGATATGAGATGAGAAAAAGCTATTATTGGCCATGTTTATTGTAGTCTTATAAAACTAACCATAAAAATACAACCATGCCAAATTGTAATACAGTTTAACCCATCATACAGTGGTCACTGTAGAAAAATATCATCCATTTTGTCCTAGTCAAGCCATCCTTTTCACTCACTTGATAGAAAGTAAGAACATAGCTAAGAAAGAAAAGGATATATTCATCTCGGAGGTGAATACATCTTTTCTTTCTTAGCTATGTTCTTACTTTCTATCAGGTGAGTGAAAAGGATGGCTTGACTAGGACAAAATGGATTATATTTTTCTCACATAGATATATTTCTATTTTTTTCTAATAACAGACAGAAATAATACATCATCGATTCTGTCTCACTCAAACCATCCCATTCACTTACTTGATAATTTTAATTTATACTCTAAAAGCTGTTTACTTATTTGTTACAAGATCCAGAATAGCAAAATCAATATAAAATCTATTCCTGTATATCAGCTTTCTGGCTAGAAATTACATATGTTGAAGTCCAACATATATAAGGGACTCCACATTGGGAAATATTTTTTTTAAAAGAATCTGGATATTTGCTTTTTTAATTTTTTCATACTAGATTTGTATTGCATTGAACCTATACATGGATATAGAAAGATATTTGATATTGTCTCATGTTAAAATTCACTAAGATTTGCTATGCACTATATACTTCAATTGTATAACATTATTGTTTGCCTACCAATATACAGTGAAACCAGTTGCTGAATATCAAAGTCAAGCAAATTTATTTTTCTGACAGCAATGGCAGGTAATACCTCCTTAAAATAAGTGTGCTGATTTAGAGATAGAACGAGATTAGAAAGTTTCCATCATTTGTTATAAAACTGTTTTTAAGGGCTGAGATCAGAGGTGGGCTTCTGCCGGTTTGGACATGGATGAGACAAAGGGCGAACTGGTTCTTCCGACCACCAGCTGGGCCCGCCCACGCCCCGGCGCTATCCCGTCCTATATATCTCACTCTCTGGCTCGCTCGCCCTGCCCATGCAGCCCCGCTGATTTCCGCACCTCACCCACTCTACTCACTGCGGCTGCCCGAGAAGGTGTGCTGGAAGTCGTGTGCAGGAAATCGCCGTGTGTTTGAAGCCACGCGTGAGCTTTGCTTGCATGCACGTGCTCACATTTTTGGTTCTGCACTAGGCGAATCGGTTGTTAAATTATGTGAAGCCCATTTCTGGCTCAGATATAATCCTAGTCATGCATCCATTTTACCCAAGAATATTCCACGTAGGCAACACAAATGGATGAGACAAAAGAAACAGAGGTGGGTTCCTCCCGGTTCAGACTGGTTCTATAGAACCGGTAGTAACTTGGTGGCCTGAGTTGCTAGAACTGGCAGCGACCCAGGCCTGCCATGTCCCAAACCGGTTCTTTCGGCGGCGCCATAGGCGCCGCCATCTTGTGTTTTTTTTTTTTAGCTTTTTTTTTTCACGTCACTGAGCGAACCGGCAGCAAAGAAAAGCAGAACCCACCCCTGAAAGGAAAAGGAAGAAAATGAAATCTTTTTGAACAGATCAAAAAGGAAGAACAGGAAAAAAATGGTTGTACCTGGCAATAGATTCCAATCTTAAAAATAATATGCATTCAATGATTAGCATTACTTTGAAAACTCTTCCAAGAATACCTGAATATATGAGCTTGCAGTTTGTAAATCAAGAAGAACTAATGTTTCATTTGCTGGGTCTATACTTTTATGGTAGAGGTGGGAAGCATAAAGGGACTTTACAAGGTAGGAGAGGCTGCTAATTTCCAGAAAGTATCTTAAAAATTTAAACTTATGGTAAGAATAGCAATAGCAATAGCACTTAGACTTATATACCATTTTACAGTGCTTTACAGCTCTCTCTAAGCGGTTCACAGAGTCAGCATATTGCCCCCAACAATCTGGGTCCTCATTTTACCCACCTCGGAAGGACGGAAGACTGAGTCAACCTTGAGCCAGTGAGATTTGAATTGCCGAACTGCAGCTAGCAGTCAGCTGAAGTAGCCTGCAGTACTGCACTCTAACCACTGCGCCACCTTGGCTCGAATAAAGATATCAATGAAATTCTTAAAATATTGGGTAAAATATTAGGTCTACACTATTACTCCTGATTTCTTCAAATCTGATATTTGAAGACATGAATTTATTTCAATCTGTGATTTGAAAGCAAACTGATATAATTCAAGTTTCATGATTCAGTTAAGAAAGATTCAACCATAGACTACAATGCAGAAAACTCCCCCCCCCTCTCTCTCTCTCTTTTTTTTCCCAAAGAATAGATGTATATAGCAAAAAATAATGGACTTTTTAGAGAATTTTCAGTTTTTAGCTGGTAATATTTAAGAACTTCCTTGCAATCAGATTTGAAAGATTGCATCTGTACTCTTTTACAACAGACATGGAAAGATGGTAACAACTTGACAATTAAAGAGCCTAACTTTTGCTAAAACAATGTAGCAACTCTGCTATACCATCCTAAAAATGAAATTATGATTTTAAAACCTTTTGGAAAAATTTTTTAAGTGAAACTCTTACTTTCCTTTTATTTTTCTGGACTGTTAGGTTTGACATGACACTAAACCACAGACATTCAAGTTTGTCCTTATGGGATGACATGGATTTTGTTTTGTTTTTTTGTCTTTTGATCACTAGGCTTCCTGACATGCCAGAAGTTTGGCATTACCAATTGGTAAGCTAGGTCTCTCCTTGACAGGGCCTTGACATCACTAGCAGGACTTAATTGTATCAGGTTGTGACTAGCTGGAAATACATCTTGATAGTTAATTAGCAGAGGCACCAGGAGCAGGCCAATGGGATACAAAGAAAGGCAAGCTAAAGAGAGAGAGTCTGGCACCGAAAAAAATAAGCATTCATGGAATTAAAAAAATCTACAACAATTTAATTTGTTTCTTTGAAGCAGGTTTCTGTGGTTCACAGATCTGCTTCACAGTGTGATTCAACAAAGCTTTGACAAATTAAGGTAACCCTTACAGGCTTTGCACAACCCTAGAAATTTCTAGAAATTTTCTAGAAATCTGTTGGTACTATTGGCTTATCATTTTACTCTAAATGTTCCACTCTGGTAAATACCAAAACAGGACTCTGAGATAATTTTTAAAAATAATTTTATTAAACATATCAAAGTATAAAACATAAATGAAAATAGTGACAAAAGAGGGGAGGAAAAAGGGGAAAGAAAGGGTAAAAAAAGAGAAAAGCATTGACTTCCAATTCTTTTAGTGCACTAAAATAAAATAACATTACCACCTCAACCTTTTACTTTTACATATTTAACTACCGTATGTACTTGCCATTTCTATAACAACAAACTAATTATCAAAACCAAAAGTCAATATTTCATTTTTTTTCTATCTCAAGCACATAATTCAGAAGTGGTTTCCAAGCAGAAACAAAGTTGGATGTGTTCTTTTCTTTGATTAAAGCACTTGATCTAGCCATCTTCATTAGTTCCATCAGTTTTTCAAGCCAGTTTTTCAAGAGCCGAGGTGGTGCAGTGGTTAGAGTGCAGCACTGCAGGCTACTTCAGCTGACTGCTAGCTGCAGTTCGGCGGTTCAAATCTCACCGGCTCAAGGTTGACTCAGCCTTCCATCCTTCTGAGGTGGGTAAAATGAGGACCCAGATTGTTGGGGGCAATATGCTGACTCTGTAAACCGCTTAGAGAGGGCTGTAAAGCACTATGAAGCGGTATATAAGTCTAAGTGCTATTGCTATTGCTATAATCCATTGTGGGAATTAAAGTATCTTTCAATTTTTGAATTCTTGCTGCTGTCAAAATATATAACAACAATGTTCCAGATTTTTTTCCAAGTTCTTTGTCCATTAAACCTAAAAGAAAAATCTCTGATTTAATTTTTACATTCACTTTAAGAATCTTGTGTTTTAAAATATGAATTTTAGTCTTGGGGCAAATTTGTGAAGTGATCTAGTTGACTAGGATTATAATTCTAATGCCAGGTTTCAGTCTGTGATTGTAAATTAGAAAAATAAAGTGTAAGAGTTTGGAGCACTATTCAGCAGTGCACTGTTGTCAGTGAAAGTACAAATTCTAATGACCAAAGTTTTCCATTGCAATGTGCTGACACATCCATTGCCTCTTACAGATCAATTGGATGGAAGGAGAATTTAACATCTGTTTAATCATTTAAAGACAAACTTAGATATTGTAATATCCTTACTGGATAGCAGAAAGAAATAATTATACTCAGCCATTGGCACTAAGGGAAAAGTTTTTGTAAGTGTTTGCATAGATTTAGAAATTATTAATACAGGTTGCCTTTTGTTTTTAAATGCATACAGTATATTGCACTTTGTGGTAAGTAGTTTTAGATCAAATATTCATCTGTTGTTTGAAGATTGTTCTCAAATTTCACTTGAGCATCAGTCTCAGTTCCTGACTTAGCGAAGGCCTAAACATGCTTGGCAATAGTTCAGACAAATCTGAAAAAACAAAATGAGAGACAGCCATAGAAATCAAATAAAAATTAAAATGGTAATAAGAAGTAAGAAAAATAGCAGGATTTCTGTGTAGTTTGCTATTTAATCGGTTATTGTAAAACATGGTGCCCATAGGCCTGAGGTTGGCTGTCGTTAGCATCTGGCGTGTTCTTTTCAATAGGTCTATGGCCTCTGATAGGGTAGGCACAGATTTTAGACCGTCGTCGACGTAGAAGTCTCGTTCTACGAAGCGTTTGGCATCTGCACCGTTTTTGGCTTCGCCTATGCGAGCAGTATGTTGCAGGCCGTAGTTGGCGATGGCAGGGGAAGAACCGTTCCCAAAGACGTGCACTCTGACAACATTACACTGCTAACTAGAGCATACAAAACGTTTGCTAGACCAATTCTCGAATACAGCTCACCTGTCTGGAACCCGCACTGCATATCGGACATTAATACAATTGAGAGAGTCCAAAAATATTTCACGAGAAGAGTCCTCCACTCCTCCACTCTCAACAGAATACCTTATTCCACCAGACTTGAAATTTTGGGCTTAGAACTTCGCCGTATTCGATCCAACCTAAGCATAGTACATCAAATTATCCGCTACAATGTCCTATCTGTCTATGAATACTTCTGCTTCAACCACAACAATACACGAGCACACAATAGATACAAACTTAATGGAAACCGCTCCAAACTCGACTGCAGAAAATACAACTTCAGCAACAGAGTGATCAATGCCTGGAATTCACTACCTGACTCTGTGGTTTCTTCCCCAAACCCCAAAAACTTTAACCTTAGACTGTCTACTGTCAACCTCACCCCATTCCTAAGAGGTCTGTAAGGGGCGTGCATAAGCGCACCAGCGTGCCTACCATCCCTGTCCTACTGTCCTATTGTCCTCATCTATCTGTATTCACTTTGATTATGTGTATGTTTATACCTATACCTGCTATCTTGTACATGTTTGACAAACAAATAAATAAAATAAAATAAGTAGTGTGATGGACTACAGTGAAGTGACAGTTTCCCAGGTTGGAGAGAAAATATTTCAGAAGAGTGGTGGGAGGAGACAAGAGGCCACACAGTTCAGAGATAGATAGGAGACAAAAGGAAGTGGATATGGATAGCCACACCCTATGAGTATTAGAATTTAGAGTGAGAGTAGTGAAATTTTAGTCTGGCAAGATTCTGTCTGTTGTGTGTAAGCAAATAAAGAACTGAACTCTAGCTGAATTGCTCTATGTTGTTCTTGGGCTTAGTCTGGCAGTTAGAAATTTTCAGTGATGGAAGCTTAACCCTATTCTTTGAAAACAAAACAAAAATCCCAAACTATTAAAATATTTCATCATTTTCAACTTTATTCATTTCACTTATACCCTTCTCTGGTCATTAGTCCTCATCTGAGGGGAAAACATATTTTTTTAACTTTTTTTTTGGACAAAATAATTGCCATTTCTGCTTTATAAAACTAGTAAAATTCCAGTGTCATTGGCAACAAAAATGAAAAAGAACTTAAATACAATTCAAGCCACATTTATTTATGTATTAGGAATGCTTGTTGTCCTTACAAAAATATCTAATTTGGATAATAACTCAAAAGATAAACTTCTTATTTTTCCTTATACTTCAGGGTGCCTCCATAGAAATATCCATGTAATTTTTAATTGAGAAATAATTTGCCATCTACTAATTGCACCTATCTCTTCCCAACTTCTTTTGCAGCTTTGGGATTTTCTGTTTTGTTTCCTTCATGTACTAACTACTTTTGACCTACTTAGCTTTTTGAATCAGCCAAGTTGCTTTCTATATGTAGCTATTAAAGAAGATGTGATTTAAACTTCATGGGTTACTATCTATCCTAAATTACAGAAAGAAGAAAGAAAGAAAGAAAGAAAGAAAGAAAGAAAGAAAGAAAGAAAGAAAGAAAGAAAACGAAAGAAAGAAAGAGAGAAAAAGAAAGAGCTTACCTAATTTCTGAAAACTGTGTAAATATATATGTATGCATATCTTCTAAATTGTAGACTTTAAGGTCATTCATTTAAAGGATGCTTATTTATTAAAAGATTAATAGATTTTTCTGTGCTTCAAAATATCATTTATTATGAGTATGGCATTCCACAATGTAAGAATAAGTACTGTATAGACCTATAAATATTATGTGAACACACATGCACCCTCATGTATTTAGCACAACAATTTCCATTGTGCTTAAAGCATGAAACAGAGAAAGTCATTTTGCTACCTGCTATAGTGCCTGCTACCAATTAATATCCAAAGAATTGCTTTTGTGTTGAACAAATATTGCAGAAATATTTGAAATCTTTTTGAAATGGACACTAGATAAGATGAGCATATTGCTTTGTATTCAATTAATTTTTATTGATTTTACAATTAAGTTTTCTCTTTTTCCTCCTGGTCTCCCCAATTATATTTAGTGTGCTCCATCAATTGTTTCCTGGCTGAAAGTACCTGCCTTTCCCTTTTCATAATGACAGGGGTTGCAACTGTCTTTCTAAACTTGATTAGCTAAAATCAATAGAAAACTACCTAGAAGCAAAAATATGGCTATTAAAGATTGCATTGGGGATTGATATGCTTATCTTTGATCTCCTTTCTCAGTTATCAGCTTATTATAGGTTGCAATTCTAAACATATGTATCTTTGGATAAACAACACTGAACTAAATGGGATTACAAGCTGAGTTGATAGGTATAATTTTACCATGAGAAACTATTTTAACAAAATTTATGAGCAAAACCTAGTAGGATACCAAATTAAGCAGATCCATTGCAGTTCAAATCCATATTATAGATTTAGAAAGGGCAGAGTGGGGAAATATTAAAATATAAATATAAAATGGAACATTTAATATAATTAATGTATTCAATTATATTAAGAAACATAGTGATATATATTACATTTGTATAATATATTAAATATAAAATGCTTTTATAAAACTTGAAATATTAAAACATACATAAACATAATTTATATGTTGATTTAAAATATTGATTTATGAAGCCCTCATTATTACTCAATTAACTTGCATTTCAGGTGAATTTTTCTCTGTTCTCTTTCACAATTTAAATGACAGTTTAACTTAATGTATCTATAGTTATAATCTGCTTTGCTATCCAATTAATCCTGCACAATCTCATACTTACCAGTTTTACCTGGTCATTTCCAAAATGCTACCTTAGTTTCTACCAGGATCAATACATGTCCAGAAAAACTTATATGAAGACTATCTTTCTTTTTGTTGTTTTTAGCATTTAGGACAAAAACAGTTTTATCTTGAACATGGAGCTTTTGTAGTTTTTATAGCTTTGTAGTTTTTATACTCTCATTTTCTAAATGGAATTTTGTGGACTATGAATTTCTCCAATCTTTTACCAAAAAAAGGAGGAACAGCAATCTGCTGTTGATAGTTAAATAAGAATGACTGGTTTACTGAAAACACCAAAACTACTGGTCTGTTCCATACTTGTGGAATAAGGCTATAGGATGGGAAGGATTAAGTGAAGGAGATTTCATCCTATATAAAATAATTTACTGTGTATCAATTTATGTCCAATAAAACATTCTGAAAACACTTTGATGAAACAAAAAGGGTTGAGTTGTGTGATGAATGTCAGACTGATACATGTCATGGATTTCTAAAGGATATTGATATATATTTTAGCTATTTCCTCAATGTTTTTCCATTGTAAAATAATTAAAAATGACATCTAATCAACCATGAAAGTTACAAGTCTTTAAATTGAATTTAAATTTTAATACTATTAAACATCCCCTTAGAAGTACCATGTTATAAAATGATCACCTTCTTTCAGAAAAGCAACAAGGGGTAGTCTTTATAGGTAGAAACAATCTTTCTACAAGTGACGTATTATACAGGCCCATATAAAACTAATTTTTATGCAGAGTTCTGTCAGTGTCATTCAGGGCTCTTTGAATGGACAACTCAACCATGATTTATCTTCTCCTCATCAGTCAATGCCCAAGATTCTTGAACAGTGATGGATAAGCTCTCCTGTTGAATTGACTGTAGCCTGCTGGGCATTGTTATGCCCAAGAGAGAACAGGAACAAAAATCAAAGCATACCCTACTCCAGTGCTTAGTTGGGTGTTCATTAATTAAGTAGAAATAGCAAAAACAAAAAACACCACTAACAAAGGAAAACACATAGCACACAAAATATGAAGTAGGGGAAACAAGAAACTTAGGAAGAATGTTTGATCTAATGGGATAATTAGATGATATTTTTTAAAAAAAGTATTGCCCTACAGTTAAGCATATGTGAGTTAAAGGAATGGGGATTGAATTATAAAACAAGTTGCTATCCTTTCTGAATAATTAAAGAAGTTGGCTACATTTAAACTTCAGACATTTTCAGACTATAATAAACATAATAGTCTTAGCCATTAAAAGTGCTTTGCAAAGTCCAGATTCTACTAGATGCCTGACATTAAAAATAAAACAAAACAAGAAACACATGGACTCATGCTACTTTATGATTTTAAATTAACTGTATTTTATTGGAACAAATGAAGTATAATTAGTTTTCTAATATGCATGTGGAAAAGCTGCTGAAGAAAAGAACAGATATTTTGTTGGCCTTTATTTTACAATTTTATAATTTAAGAATAGAAAAGGACCTTGAAAATAACGTCGTCCATTTTGTAGCCAAGAATTAGATAAAGCTAGTACAGCATCTCCAATAAGTGACCATATACCCTCTGTTAAACATTTAAAGAAAAGAGAGCCAACCACTTCTCAAAGCTGTCTGTTGAACACTCTTTCCATTATGAAAATTTGTGAAGTTCAACCAAAATCCACTTCCTTGTAATTTAAACACATTGTTTTCTATCTTGTTTTTTATATTGCCCCATTTTATCTATGACAGCTTTCCTATACTTAAAGAGCTATCATATCTCTCTACATTCTACTCTTTGCCAGCCTGAATATTCCCAAATTCAAATTCCTCATACTTCTTCCCTTCCCAAGACTTTTATCAGGTTGATTGATCTCATTTAGACACGTTCCAATTTGTCAGTGTCCTTCCTAAAGCACAGTACTTGGAACAAGATATAATAGTTTATCACATACACAAGTTTGAGATGAATAGTGGTTTATCTTGACCTTGACACTGTACTTTATAGTCTCTCATCCATGCAATATACAAATATGTTGAACACAGGATCTAGAATGGATCACTGCAGTGTGACACTCATCTCTTCCTTCCAGCAATGAATGAATATGGGTAATAATAAATATCTATGATTCTCGGTCATCCAGGTCATAGTTGTCTCAAGGGTGTTGTTTTTTTTTGAAAAGGCAACTGGACTGATTTTTTTGAGGAAGAAGAAGAAGAAAAATCCTTCTCATTGTCCTCCTCCTCCAAAAAACAGTCCAGTTGCCTTTTCAAACAAAAAACAAAATGCCTTTGAGATAGATAATATTGTGTAATCTATATCTAGATACCTTCTCTACTAGGATTTCATGTGAACATTTGTCACATGCTTTAGAAAAAGTTATTAGAAAATTATACCAAAGCTGCTTTCTTCTAGAGCTATGAAATATAAGTGCAGGTCACTTTCACATAAAAAATGAAACATAATTTACTAAATTAAGCAAAATTCTAAGTAATGTTAATCTAATTTTCCATTTGAACAACACATAGTTCTGTTGTTCTTATAGATGACAAATAATAGAGCAAGGCTTTATTCAGAGAAGAATTGCTTTTTGCTGCTCATTTAGAATTTGTTTATATTTTCTGAACTGACTCTAATTTCAAAATCCTCATAGAAGTCAAAATAATTATATTCTGCGCATTGCAGTGCTATTAGTAAATCAATGTATAATACAGTCCTAACAATAGTTGACATAATATTCTTTTGCTTGTTGTTTCCAATTCAAACTAAAAATACATACATACTTTCTGGATCTAAGTTCTCTCTCCTGTTTATCATCTTGTCCTCTTAACTTTTTTGCAAAACTCTTGACCAATCTGAATATTTCCCACAGGAAGTACATTTGTTACATTTCATTATTACGAGAAAATCAGTTTGGTGTAATAGTTAAGATCAGGTCCTAGAAACCGAAAGACTGTGAGTTCTTGGCCTCCCTTAGAAATGAAAGCAGGCTTTGTGACTTTGGGCCAGTCATTCTCTCTTAGCCTGACCCATCTTTCAGGGCTGTTGTTGGGAAAAATAGGAGGCAAGAGTATTAGGTATGTTTATCACCTTGAATTGACCAAATTAGGATAAAAATCTTAGAATTGTCACTAATATGTTCTTAAATTCTTATAGAAGCTACATTCTGAAGAATGCTTTACTTCAGTTTTAACTACTTTTAAATGACACACGTATTCCTAAAAAGAAGAGTTTACATTGGATAAAACTAAGCTAATTTAAGAAACTAGGAAAAATATATGTCACTGAAGTTTGAGTTGGTGCTCATTAAAAAGGATGATCAAGTTTGTCTTCAATGAAACTGTGTCATGAGAATCACCAAATGCGAAATAAATAAAAAGGGATAGCACATGCTAAAAAACAAAAGAAAAATCTTGAATTACCTCTTTGGTGTAATCATTGTATCCTACTCATTCTCATGAAAAAAGAGGTAAGAAAGAAACCTTGTTTAGTTTAGCTATCTAAGGGAGGCCATGTTTAGCTATCACTGGGTACTAATTGTTTGTCAGTTGTTGAAATGGCTGAGCTAGTAAATCTAATTAGCTTAAGATCATATGCAGTATTAAAAAATAACAGCGCTATCATTTGCTTTGATTCTTTATCTTTAACCACTTTGTATTTCATTTAGTTATCTTCTTAACATTCAGCAGATTTTTTAACATCTAGCAAAAGAAAAAACAAAAGAGAATATTTTTTTGTGTGGAAGAAGACAGTATATTGTAAAATGAAATGTTATCTACTAATTCTTTCAGATACTTATATGCAATAGTTCAATAGGTGCTGCTTGAATATAAGATATATAATTGTTCCAAAATATTAACTTTTTCCAGTTTGAAAAAATTGTATTATCTTGCCAGTAGCTCAGATAAATACATAAGAAACAGCTGTTATAAGATTAATCAATAGCATGAAATATTTTCCTGATATATCTCTCCTATTACTGAATGACACTGGATAGTATTATTTTATGAGTTTGCTTTATTTGTTTCTGAAGTCTCCTTTATATAAAGAAAGGAAGTACCAACTTAATAAAAAATTAGAAAGGGGCAATTCTGCCTTTAAACTATGTCTTGAATTGCAGCGATTATAAAATTATTAAAAGAATAGAAGATGCAGTTCATGTCCAAACAGCTATGGTAATTTATTTTCGTTAAATATAAAGAGACATTTGAGATGCGAATTTAAATGTATCATAATTTAAGTTATCCCCTAGCCTTCCAATAACAGTTTGTAAATAAAATGCTGAACTAGTACTCTGTGTTTCTATATTCTTATAAATATAAACTTTCCTAATCTCAAAGTATTTATCTATTACTCTTGTGACAAATTCTTTGTTTCTCAATATATGTAACCTGCTCTTAAATGTTACCTTCTGGTTTGTCCTTTCATTGTGCTTCCTAATTTGATGTTTGCTCTTGACTTGTCCCATCGCTTGTCCCATAGCAACTGGTTCCCAGCTTGCTTCAAACTTCTGCCTATGGGCCAGTGTTAATCAAGTTTCTTATAATCCTTCAATTTCTAACCAATCTTTTTGAAGAGGTGGTAACTCTGAGGAGGGCTATGATAGCCCGGGCTATGATAGCCCAGCTATCCCTTGAAGGAGCAGATATATAACCTGAAAGCCTTGACAGGATAATGATCCTGATCAATTCACTGATAAAAGCTTGTGCGAATGAATTTACACTCATTAAATCACTATAATATGCTTTACATTTGGTTATCTTTAAAAAAAATACTTGAAAATTCCAGTTCATTCAAAATGCAGCCCACATATTGGCAAATGAGATCAGGTTGGAGGTATAGTATCAGTATTGCAAATGCTACCTTTTCCTCCAATAGATTTTCTGGTATAATTCAAAACAACCTTTAAACTATAAAGCTCTAAAGGTATCATCAGGATCACCTTCTCAATATGGAACCAGCCTTTCTTGTACATTTGTCCTGAGTGAAAATGTTTGTTTGTTATATATTTGGTATGAGAGGGATGGAGACTCAGATATGTGATGGCCCTCACATAGTTGGGCAGCATTCTGCCAGAAGATCAGTTGATATCAACTGTGGCATCATTGCTGAGTGCCATAAAAATCAGTGGAACTTATCCAAAGAATTGTTGTGGTATAATTATTGTGACTATATATATATTAGGCCTAACAGAGAATTACTTTTGCTGTGTCCAGGCTTTCCCTCCAGTCCGCAGCTGACATAGACCCAGCCGAGCTCTGATTGGTTACCGCATTTCAGGCATGACTATATAAAGCACTGTCAGAGGTGCTGACT
Organism: Thermophis baileyi; assembly: GCA_003457575.1. Taxonomy (NCBI): domain Eukaryota; kingdom Metazoa; phylum Chordata; class Lepidosauria; order Squamata; family Dipsadidae; genus Thermophis; species Thermophis baileyi. Next base: position 4,510,848 of record QLTV01000598.1, on the reverse strand, counting down.
CTTGCCGCTCTTGTTAGCCGAGCGAGCCGCGCTAGCTGTCAAACTGGCGCTTTTTACTGTTAGCATTGTTACGAGCTGAATAAACCTGTTAGCATTACTACGGTGTCTGCCTCAGTCTATAAGCCCTCTCAGGACTTATCAGCTGGCGACGAAGGTGGGATTAATACATCCCGAACTGAGGCAATAGACACGAAGCTGAAATCCAGTCACTGAGCTGAGCTGTCACTACAAAGAGCTGAAGCCACTACGCTAAATCCCCTTCTGTGGAGAATGGCAGCCTTACCCATTTTTGCTGCTTTCAATCCTGCAGCTGAATCTTGGGACACATATCTAGAGAAATTTAAATTCTTCCTAATGGAAAACGAACTCTCTAGTAGGACAGGAAAAAAGCCCTTTTCTTATCTAACGGTGGAAATGAGGTATTTGAAACTGCAAAAAATCTTTTGGCTCCTCAGAAAGTACATACTGTGCCCTGGGATGTAATCTCAGAGAGCCTGAGGAACCACTATTCCCCTGTTCCGTCTGTGATAGCCAGAAGGCATGCCTTTTATCACAGGAACCAAAAAGAGGGGGAACCTATAAATCAGTACATTTCTTCCCTCAGAGCAGTTGCCCTTCACTGTGAATTTGAACATCTTCCTCTCATTATTGTGGAAGACCCACTTCCTAGCTTTTTAGGCCTTGAATGGTTCCACTCCCTGGGCCTCTCCATCTCTGGAATCCACCAGGTCCAAGAGCCACTCCTGTCTGATCTCGTCAGAGAGTTCAACACTGTCTTCACCTCATGCCTGGGTAAGTACACTGGAAAACCCCTTTCCTTTAATTTAGATCCCCAAGTCACTCCCATTCGTATGAAATACAGGCGAGTTCCTTTCGCACTGAGAAAAAAGTAGATGCTGCTTTAGATAAATTAATAAGTCAGGGCATCCTTGAGGCAGTTGACCACTCTAAGTGGGAAACTCCAATAGTTACTCCCGTCAAACCCGATGGATCAGTGAGGATCTGTGCAGACTATAAATGCACACTCAATAAAGCTCTCCAAAATTCCGCCTACCCTGTGCTGGTAGTGCAACATCTTCTCCACTCACTGGGACAGGGAAATTTTTTTGCAAAGTTGGACCTTACCCAGGCCTATCAACAAATTCCAGTAGATGAGGCACAGCAGAGGCACAAACTATCGTTACTCACCGAGGGGCATTTAAATGCCACAGGCTCCAATTTAGAGTTACAGTAGCCCCTGGAATATTCCAGTGTTTGATGGAGAGATTACTCCAGGGCATTCCTGGAGTGGTTCCCTATTTCAACGATATCTTAGTGTCTGCTGCAAACCTCTCTCAATTAGAGATACACTTGAAAGCAGTGTTGCAGAAATTCAAACAAGCAGGCCTCACCCTTAAACTAGACAAGTGCAAACTTGGTGTAAGAGAAGTAGAATTCTTGGGCTACAAGGTTGATTCCTCAGGCCTGCACCCAACCAGAACTAAAGTTAGGGCAATTCAGGAGGCCCCTGTTCCAAAGAATAAAACTGAACTGCAGGCATTTCTCGGCCTCATCAATTTTTATAGTATTTTTTTGCCCCACAAGGCTTCAGTGGCTTAGCCTTTACATAGGCCATGGGTCGGCAACCTTAAAAACTCAAATAGCCATTTGGACCTGTTTCCCAGAGAAAACAAAACACCCGGAGCCACAAAACGTGGGTGGGCGTGGCCAACTTGATGTCATTCCCACCAAGTAACATGACCCCCCAACTACGCCTAACCAGGTTTTGTGGGTCTGTTTTCTATGAGAAAAAGATATCTGTCTCTCTCTTTTCCCTCTCTTTCTCTCTCTCTCCATCTCTTTTTCTCCCTCTCATCTTTCTTTCTCTCTTTCCTTCTCCCCATCTCTATCTCTATCTCTCTCTCTCCCTCTCCCTCCCTCATCTCTCTCTTTCTCCCTCTCTCTCCCCTTCTCTCTGTGTGTGCTGAGGAACGATCGCCACCCCCGGCTTCTCTTCGGGCAACCCTCCTACCCTTCTCGTGACTCCCTGGCTGGCTGTGGCATGCGCGGGGAGAACCTCTTCAAGGTGCAAAGGTGCATGCGGAGGGTGGGTGGCGAGCGGCTGCTCGCTTAAGGACGGTCTTTGGATGTGGCTTCTCTCCTGCCCAAAGGATCCGGCCATTGCCTTGCCATGTCCTGTCCCGTCCCCCCGCAGCTCTTTGGCCGAGTGGGGAGGGCATGAGCTCCAGCCCGAAGCGGCAGGAAGCGAAGGCTGCCTTACGCACAAATGTGGCATGAAGGCAGCTACAGGGCCACTTCTCTCCTGTCCTAAGAATCTGGCCATTGCCTTGCTGTACCCCCCCCCCCACATGAGAGGAGAAGGAGGGGAAGGAGGGTCACCAGAGCGAAGGCAGACTTTGCTTTCTGCTGCTTCGGGCTGGAGCTTATGCCCACTGCGCTCGGCCAAAGAGCTACCAGGGGGATGGGATGGGACACGACAAGGCAATGGCCAGATCCATAGGGCAGGAGAGAAGCCGCGTCCAAAGAACCTCCTTAAGCGAGCAGCCACCCGCCGCCTGCCCTCCAAGCATGCCTTTGCTGCGCTTGGCGCTCGCTTGAGGGTCTCCCCGCGCATGCGCACACTCCTGCCCCTGCCACAGCCAGCCAGGGAATCGCGAGAGGGGGAGGAGGGAGGAGGGAGAAGGGAAGACTCAGCCGGGGGTGGCTATGTTCGTCAACCAGCGCCAGAGAATCAGCCACGCCCGCTTCTCCATTCACGCCATCGCCCTTACCTTCTCAGGCCAGGTGAGGGAGGGGAGGTCGAGGCCAGGCAGTGATTGGACAGGGAGCCACAGCAGGGGGTCCAAAGAGCCACATGTGGCTCCGGAGCCGCAGGTTGCCGACCCCTGACATAGGCTATTAGACTCAAAAAAAAACAACCCTTGGCTGTGGGGCTCTCGCGAAGCTGCCACCTTTCAAGCAATCAAATGGCTGCTCTTGTCTGACAGCCTCCTCCTGCAATACAATGACCACTTGCCATTAGTATTGACGTGCAATGCCTCTCCTTATGGGGTGGGTGCCGTCCTTAGTCATAGATTGCCAACAGGACTGGCGGCACCAATAGCTTATTTCTCTCGTACCATGTCCCAGACAGAAAGGAATTATGGACAGATAGATAAGGAAGCATTGGCCCTGGTAACAGGAGTTAAAAGGTTCCATGAATACGTGTATGGATGCCATGTCATTTTGGTCACGGACCACAAACCTTTGCTAGGAATACTTGCAGGAGACAGACAATCCCCTCAAATTCTGTCCCCAAGGATGACCAGGTGGATGGAGTTTCTGTCTGTGAATAACTACACCTTAGAGTATAGGCCAGGCAAGCATATCGCACACGAAGATGCTCTCAGTAGATGTCCTCTACCTGTTCCAGTGGAAGATCCTGCTCCTGCTAGCTCTGTACTAATGATAGAGGATCTGCCAAACATTCTGTCAGCAGATGATGTGGCCAAACACACGTCCAAAGACAAAGACCTCTCTCAGATTTTGGACTGGGTCAAGAGAGGCTAGCCTTTAGACTCTGGGGTTCCACAATTTCAGCAGTACAAGGCAAGGCAAAATGAGCTGTCACCATGAAAGGTTGTTTGCTCTGGGGACATAGAGTTATCATTCCTAAAGTGTTAAGGAACCACATCCTGACTTCATTATATGACAGCCACCCGGAATCGTAAGAATGAAAGCTCTGGCCAGAAGTTATATCTGGTGGCCAAACGTAGGTCAGGATATTGTTGAATGGGTCTCTGGGTGTCAGACATGCCAGGAAACAAGGGCAAACCCACCTAAAGCGCCCCCCTCAGAATGGGACAAACCAAGAGGGCCTTGGTCTCGCCTTCACATAGACCTGGCTGGCCCGGTTCAAGGTCAGATGTTCTTCGTAGGGATAGACGCATATTCCAAATGGGTGGAAGTGAAGCTCACTACTTCAGAAATGGTAATCAAGATACTACAAACCTTATTTGCCACCCATGGCATACCAGACACTCTGGTTTCTGACAACGGGCCCCAGTTTACCCCAGGCCATTTTGAAGTGTACCTAGCAGGACTGGGCATAAGGCATATTCTAACAGCCCCATTTTTTCCAGCCACAAATGGTAGGGCGGAAAGGGCTGTACGCTCTGTAAAAGAGGCCCTGGCAAGATTAGGGCCTGCAGACTGGAACTGTAAAAATCTCAAAATACCTCCTGTTGCAGCATGTCACACCATGCCCAGAAACAAACCAAAGTCCTGCTGAACTGCTAATGGGAAGGAGAATAAAGACTAACCTGGACAGACTGCACCCTAACTATTCCCCAGACCTTCCCAGGGACTCAACTTCAAAAATTAGAACTTTCCAACCAGGGGACTTTGTTTATGCCAGAAATTATGTAGGCCACCCCCTCTGGTTAGCAGGGACTATTACTACTCAAGCAGGCCCCAGTCCTATATGCTGGTTTTGGACGATGGGCAAATGTGGCGATGCCACATTGACCAATTAAGGGGTCGCTGGAGCCCTAGGACAAAATCATACATAACAGAAAATAACCCACACATTCCAGCTAAAGGTTTGCTTACAGATGGGCCTATTACAGAAGATGAGGTGATCGACGATAACTGAAGCAAGGACAACTTACCCTGCACTGAGGACTCTGTTCCAGCGATGGAAGCGATCAGCTAAGCAAAAAAGCCTCCAGAAATGGCTGCAGGGACTTCTTCGGTGATTACACCTAGTCCAGCTTCGACAGGAACTCTGAGGCAGTCCGGGAGAACCAGGAGAAGGCCTGCCTACCTGCAAGACTACGAATGTGCCATCTAGTGACGGAGGAGTGCTGCGTCCAGGCTTTCCCTTCAGTCCGCAGCTGACGTAGACCCAGCCGAGCTCTGATTGGTTTCCGCATTTCAGGCGCGACTATATAAAGCGCTGTCAGAGGTGCTGACTCTTGCCGCTCTTGTTAGCCGAGCGAGCCGTGCTAGCTGTCAAACTGGCGCTTTTTACTGTTAGCATTGTTACAAGCTGAATAAACCTGTTAGCCTTACTACGGTGTCTGCCTCAGTCTATAAGCTCTCTCAGGACTTATCAACTTTAGTCTTGTGATTAAGACACTAGGCTAGAAATCAGGAGATGGTGAGTTCTGGTCCCACTTTAGGCATGAAAGCCAACTGGGTGACTTTGGACCAGTCACTCTAATTCAGCTAACAATGTCAGACTCAGACAAGAAACAGGTTGGTCAATCCTGTAGCAACCAACTGGACCAACGCTTGGTTGATCTGAAAAAAGTTGACCCTGCACTTGTGGTAAAATGGTAGGAAGTAAAAAATACACTGTATCTGACAGCTATGGTTATTGTGTCACTCATTTTTTATTGATTACGGATTTATTTATTTTATCTTTCTGTTGTGTTTCATCTGCTTATAAACTGGTGCATCCATCTGATTTACAGTAGTGTTACACAGATAAAGTGAAATAAAATAATGCCAGAAGGTAAAATGGCTTCTGAATATATTCTCTTATACAATATTTTATATTTCTTTAAAGAAGCCTTCACTTGCTAGATCTACATTGAGTTATAGGCAGATCATGCTGTTGTGCATTCATTTTGAAAAGTATACATAGATACATCTCTTTTAACTGTTTGTATTATACATATAATCATTAACTGACAAATACATACATTTGAAATGGTATGGATTGCATATATTTTTATATAAATAATGGGATAACTTTGATGCTTCAAGTTGTATGGTTAAATGGGTAATGGTTTATTGCCAGCATATTTCTTATTTTATATCTTCTTCATGAAGGCATAAAATAATTGACATTATTAATTTAGAAGATATATGTTATTAGTTTCTTTATTCAGGCCCTCTATCAAAGATGTTCAAGTTGTTGCAATGTTTCCATCCTACGAGTCATATAATTTGTGATCATATTACAGAATCAATATATATCTTATGCCAGCATGAGATTGGGGATCTGCTGTTAATGAAATAGCTGTTCTTAGTAGTAAGGCACCAAGAAAATGGTGATTTACATGTTTGCTAATATTATTTCCATAATCACATGTTACATTTCTAACTGCATGTAACTTGTTGAGACATTTTTTTTAAATTTCCTGAATGAACAGTATGCATAAATTAAACAAACAAAATGTTAAAAAGTTATAATATTTATGTAGTTATTTACCAAGCACATCTAAATTATATTAAAGTAACCAAAATATCTTTATAATCCACAAGGCATGTCACAATTTTTGAGCACCCCTAATGTTTGGAAATTGAAAGTTGAAAAATTTGACACGCCCTATAAGTAACCCTGGGCCACACAGTACTGCCATGTTAAAAGTTTGCAGAAATAAACTCTTCCAAATGAAAGCATAACTCTGTAAACTGGAACTGCAAGCCACATATATATACCTCCTGCATGTTTTCAGTAAGCTTCTTATATGCAGACACGGGGCAGGCCACACATAGCTTTTCTCTTTCTTTTCGCATGGTTCATTAAATAATGACAACTGAATTTGAAAATAAACTGGCCTAAAAAAAATAAGTTTCTTCTTTTCTTTGTCAGTCCTGGGAAAAGAAAAAGATTGTTTCCAGATAAAGTAAAATGGTCATTAAGAAACACTATTACTTGCATATGTTAGTTTTGTTTTACAAATAGAAGATACTGGTATAAATTCTATTGAGATGACTTAACAGGAAATACGTTATTTCCCCATTTCCCTACCTGACCTGCATTTATACTTACCATAACTCTTATTTTCAGGATAATATTTATGACTGAACTGCACTAAATATATTTACTTTTCCCTGTCTTTGTTGCTCATGACAAAATCAGACTGCACAAGATAGCAAAGGATCAGGAAAATGTTACTCTATCTTGCAGATTTTTGAAATCCAGACTCTAATTATGCATCCCAAACTCATTTGTATTCACAATATAATACATTAATGCAGATTTATTTATTTGTACATATCTTTATAGTTCTCTCTATAGTCTTGCAAATATTACTTTATTTTAATCATGCTTCCCCAGTTTATGAATGTCTATAACTTAGTGTTCAACAATAATATTTTTTGCTGCAACTACATCTATTTTCATTTTATTATCTGATATTAAGATCTTTAAAATGATATCCATCAATACACCGTAAATGAATGTAGAACAACAACAAAAATCTGATGATGCTATGTATTCCACTGTAGGTTATAAATTACATGTGTTTAAAAAACTAAATTTTATAAAGCAGCAGCATAGTATCCTATTAAAGTTTGTCATATGTTATTATGAAAATCAGCTGTCCTATCCCTGCATTTACTTCTAAATCAAATGATGAACAAGGTTACACTTTCCCAAACTTCATGTCGTCTTCATATAGTGATGTACCTAAAATGATATCTGTGGAGCTTGTACGCCAAACCAAAAGTTGAATAATGATATTGAACTTGTACCAGAAGAAATATACTGGAAGAAATATATCATCAGTAAATATTTCCAAGATGTGGAAGTGAAAAAGCAATCAGAGCAAAGATGAAGTATGGTGAGACATTAGAATTTAATGTTTTTAATTCTAATGTTTCACCATACTTCCCCTCCTGAATTTATACATTTCTTGTAATTCCACAAAGCATCTCATTGAGTTAACCCTTTAGTGAGCAAGCCTATGTTGAGATAATAATCCTTGAAAGCATTTTCCCAAATATGATAAACTTGATTTTCAAGTGCCCCAGGCAGCGGCATTTCTCCATGCTGCTCCATAAAGTCTTCCCATAGGCACCTAATATTTGCTTGATTTGGATTTGTGATGTAAAATGATATATTCAAGTGATGCAACTATGGGGAAAAGTAAATAGCAAGGATTGTCCTAGCATGTTTAATCAGAGACACATTTTGGCAAGAAAGTCAGTTTCAAAAGAAACTCTTTTAAAAAAGAAACGCAGGAAACTCCCCATCCCCAAACTTTTTAGTTTCTACAGTATTCTCTCCCTCCNTCGTGTGTGTGTGTGTGTGTGTGTGTGTGTGTGTGTGTGTGTGTGTGTGTGTGTGTTAAGAGGAACTGGACTTTTTAGTATAAGTGCATTGTGGTTATTTTGTCCTCTTCGTATTTCAAGCAAATTTTCTTTCATTCCACAGATAATAAAGCATGTCTAAAGGGGAGGTCTATACTGGGAAAAGGTTTCATTAATCCTGAATCATTCCAATTTGTCATTTGGCAAAAGAAGACTTCCTCATTTATCCTCGGAATGAAATTAGCTCTGGTCTAGGCTGAAGATAAGAATCTAAATTGCCTTGGCAATTCTCTGTGGCCCTGCATGCATGCTTATTCTAAACAACATAGAAGGTACGTTAACAGCAGAGTGTGTGTTCTTTGCAAGTTATTTTCATACATTCAGTTTCCAGATTTTGTGACTGCTCATCTAAGAAACTATTTTTAAATTGAATATGTATACAATTTCTAAGATACCCATAATTGTTCACTAGCAAATAAATATTTTCCACAGTGTGGGTAATATGTATAAGTCATGAAGCTTTTTGCATATGCAGATACCAATAGAATGTAATCCTATACTACAGGGGTCCCCAAACTTGGCAACTTTAAGACTTGTGGACTTCAACTCCCAGAATTCTCCAACCAGCATAGCTGGCTGGAGAATTCTGGGAGTTGAAGTCCACAAGTCTTAAAGTTGCCAAGTTTGAAGACCTCTGCTCTACTATATTTAAATGTGGGCCAAGGTAATGGATAAATGAATTTTCACTAGGTTTCTCTATGATAAATCACATAATGTCTGTCTGTCTGTCTGTGTGTGTGTCTATCATCTATCCATCTATCCATCTATCTTATTGTACTGGTGTTAAGATGATGAAGCACCCCAAAATTATTTCATTAAAAAAAAGTTGAATAAACAGTAGCAGCAGAAAAATAGGTCAAGAAATGCTCACTATTTGCCAATTTTTATTCTCCCATACTGGTCAGCCAGAGGGAATCCTGAGTGTTCATAACTAGGTCATTGATTTGGGAGTACAGTGGCAATAAGATTAATTGTGGGATGTTATGAATCAGTGGTGAGTATTTGGAAAAATATAAAAATGGTGGCTGTATAAAAACACTCTAAAAGATCTGTAGCAAAGTATAGCTATTTGTAGTGTAATTTTCATAGTATAATTATTTTGGCATAAGCATATATTCAATTGGGAGTCAGAAAAGAGTTAGATTTCACTCTCTTCCACTTCTACAGAAGATTGGCTAGGGCTCAGGTCTGGTGTTCCACCACTGTCTATCCATTCTTATAGGCTGTATAAATACCAAGCAAGTTGGATTTGGCCCATGGGCTGTAGTTTGCCAACTCCATTATTCATAATAGATCCATCCATAATTAAAGTCAAAATATTTTTAACTTAAATTGTTACATGTGTTACAAATCTGCTCTTATTCAAATAATCTTTTGGTTCAAAACTTACATGCATTCATCTGAAAATAAGTACTACATAATAGGACAAACATCTGGAGAGACATGCATAGTAGTGTGTTGTTAATAAGGCTGAACTTGAAAAGAAGATTTAATAAATGAAGTGTTTGTTCTTGGATAATATTTTACATTTTCACAATGTTTTAACACAGATTTCAACACAGGCAGCTCATGTAATAACTCAATGAATGTATTTGCTTGGTTTTCATTTTTATTTAAAAATATCAATAGAACATGTAGCGATGTTTATTAATAAGCACGCACCACAGTTTTGATGTTATTTTGCCTATAAAAAAAGATGATAGCAACAAAGAATGGAAAGGATTATACTATGAAAATCCATGTTAAGGTTTTGCTGATTCTTTCCAACATAATCAGATTTGTGCAATGAAGAGTAGTGTGGATTTACTAGGCATTGTTATAAATTGCATTTGACAAGGATGCTAGATATTAAAATGTCACTTGCCTGCTTCTAGGTCATCAAAGTATTTTTACAAGTACAATATTAAAATGGGGAATAGCACATAAAGCCATTTTAATGTCTCTAATGTAATCAGTGCATCTACTTTATGACAAATCTATCTAGTTTATATCCGCTGCGGATGTTCCACATGAATTTTCAACAATGCAATGGCAGAGCACCATAAAAATATAATTGCTTCAGTCAGCCATTCTTGGTGAACTTTCCCATAAGTTAATCCTATCAATTTTTTTGCAGACATTGGATCATAATCCAGTTGTAGATGAATCTGTAACCTCCCTGTACCCAAATCTTGGAGAACTTTAACTTAATCTCACTACTCATGGACAGACGCAACCACAGTTTCACTGGGACATTGTTAGTGTTTTAAACCAAACCAAATCCAAAAATGCTTCGGAATTCCTAGAAGTTTGGCATTCAGACAAATCAACCACTAATAGGCAAATAGACATAATCCACATTTACACCCCATTCAAGGCAGTAACAAACCTAGAAAGGAAACAAAAAGACTAGAAGATATCCATTCAACAGCCAATATTCAGATAATCAGGGATTAAAATGAGATTAAAAATTAAGCAGCAAACAAGAACCAAGGAACTAAGAAAAGAAAACTATAATCCCACTAAATTGGCCGGTCAGGATAATATATATAAAAAGGCAGGAAACCTCCCACTTACTCACACTGATGATGTTATGTAGTTGGGTAAAGAAATAGCTGCAAGCATACAACCAATTCAGAATGCATCAAAAACTCCACAGCTCAACTCTAAGCTATCTATACTCACTTCTATTAGAAATCACTCCTACCCTCAAAACGACGCTATAGAGCACTCCACACCAGAACAACTAGACACAAGAACAGTTTTTTCCCAAACGCCATCACTCTGCTAAACAAATAATTCCCTCAACACTGTCAAACTATTTACAAAGTCTGCACTACTATTAATCTTCTCATCGTTCCTATCACCCATCTCCACCCACTTATGACTGCATTACTGTAACTTTGTTGCTTGTATCCTTATGATTTATATTGACTGTTTCCTAATGTGATTTGATTGCTTATTTGTACCCTATGACTATCATTAAGTGTTGTACCTTACGATTCTTGACAAATGTATCTTTTCTTTTATATACACTGAGAGCATATGCACCAAGACAAATTCCTTGTGTGTCCAATCACACTTGGCCAATAAAGAATTCTATTCTATTCTATTCTATTCTAAATGAATATTTATATAATTATCAACATCTTTCATCGGCATCCATGCTGGAGAGGCACAAGTTTCCCACTCATTATTTTTCTTAAAGACTCTTGAATAGGTAACACTATTGCAATGCGCTCTACATGGGGCTACCCTTGAAGAGTGTCCGGAGACTACAACTGGTCCAGAATGCAGCTGCGCGAGCAGTCATGGGTGTGCCAAGGTACACCCACACAAGTGCCATCCTTCGCGAGCTGCATTGGTTGCCGATTGCGCTCCGGTCACAATTCAAGGTGTTGGTTGTTACCTTTAAAGCCCTACATGGCTCAGGACCAGTTTATCTGCGTGACCGCCTTATGCCACATTCCGCCCTTCGACCAGTGAGGTCGCACAGGGTTGGCCTTCTTCAGGTCCCGTCGGCCAGACAGTGCCGGCTGGCGGGACCGCGGGGGAGGGCCTTCTCTGTAGCCGCTCCGACTCTGTGGAACCAACTTCCCCCCGAGATCCGTACTACCCCCACCTTACTGGCCTTCCGTAAAGCCCTTAAGACCTGGCTTTTCCGGCAGGCCTGGGGCCAATAGTTGTTCTGATTGGCCCATGCATGGTTGTGTGAATGTTTTATTTTAAATATAGTTGGGGTTTTGTTTTTTTTCCCCTTTCTTTTTTAAATTGTTTTTATATGTTTTATTTTTTATGATGTAAGCCGCCCAGAGTCCTTCGGGAGTTGGGCGGCATATAAATTTTATAAAATAAATAAATAATAAATAAACACAATTTACTCTAAAGTAAATTTCTTACTCTAAAAAACCAATTTAATGCAGTTGGTCACCAATATATAAAAAAGTTTCTAAATTTAATTATGATAGAAATTGTGTTCATGTTGCCATTAACGTAAGGAATATATTGATATGAAATTTCATTGAATGCAAAATGTTATTATCTTCATAATATTTTTGAAACAATGCTAATCATGCTTACTCAGAATTAAGTCTTAATTCACTTATCACATGCTATCACTATATTCGTAGTGAAATCTAGGTATTCATTGTGAGAGCTGAAATGATGACATTGCTTATGGCTCCGGTAACCAAACTGTAATCTAAGCTTCTTTGAGGAAATGGGAATTTATCAGGGCATCTTTGGTTAACATCATAAACAAGGAACAACTGATGAAGATAAATGATGGAGAATTGGATCCAGCTCTATATCTGTACTAACATTTGTAGAAACCAAAATGTCTCTGCTTCAGTTTTTGACATTTCTACTTCCTGCTTATCTTATCTCACATAACAAAGTTTCATCTTAGGTATATTCTAGCAGCATAGCTGAAAAAAAACTGGGCATGGAAATGCAACAGTCCTATTGCACAGGCCTAAATCTGGACTCAACCCATGGACCTAAAGACAAGCAGTTTAGGGGGAAAAATAGAACACTCCATGAATTAAGTAAGAAAGATTATATAAACCAGGAACTTAATATTGAAAACCTAGATCCAAAGTAAGTAAATTGATGCTTATAAACATCATTTTGCTCATGGATATAACATATGGCACCAACTAGATTGCTTGACCCACTGATTTTAACTTTTTCAGAACTATTGTTGTAATCTTTTTAAAAAGTTGGTATGCTATAAGCCTAGGTATCAGCATCACCTTTTTTTCTAATAATTATTTTGAACCCAGTATAAGTATTTAAAATAAAAATGTTAGAGAACTGTAGCCCTGTGCTCCATCAGGAAGCCCACATGCTCAGAAGGGCATGCTGAAATGAAGTAGAGAATGTAGAGGACTTAGCATAACAAAATAGCAATGGCTGATTGCTATTAAGCCAAATTTCAATGAACTATATATATTTCATAATCAAATTTGACCTTCATAAAGGCTGTTTCTTTGTAACGGGGTAGGACATTTATCAGTGTGAAACTAAAGATATGAAGAGCTTGAAAATCATGGTTTAGAGAGCAATTGCCTATATGATTTTAGCTCTAAAATGGGCATGTCATAATAACTTATAAAGATTTTATTCAGACTGAGCCCACTCAAATGTGTAATGCCCATATTTACAGTACATGCAACATCTGAGTTGAGGAATATTGCAGTGTTGATGTTACTTCTATGAATTTTATGCCTATGTCTGTACTGACTGACAATATTTAACAGATCATGACATTTCACTAAAGGTAATCCATGATGGATTTATTATTCATACCTATTAGTTTGCATCCCTAAATCTATTAATTCATTGCTTGTTACACATCATTAAGAAACTACGAAAAAATTATGTAGGAATGATGGGAATTGTTTATGATAGCATCTGGTGGTATCCTAGTGACAAATGATAATGCCATTTCAAAGTCCTTACAGCATAGTAATTACTGTTGTATTCAGGAATATATATTGATTGATCTGAATGCAAACTTTAAATAAAAAATAACTTTTCTGGAAAGTTCATGCATGCTTGACATAAGCCGCTGTAGGTATGTTGCATTAATAATGAAAACAAACTGTTGGTGTATATTATTTCATTACATATTTCTTTTACTTAAGCAATGTTTATGGCTTTCCATCTCACAATTAATTGCAACTGCTTCAGGCATTGTTCCTACAATATAATTAGAAAGATTTTCCTGAAATAGTTAATGTGAAACAGTATCACAACCCAGAGTCATATCTTGCAGAATAATGACATCATTATAGTAGCTTTTATAGTGCACAATGTGGAGGGAGGGAGGTTTGTTTCTGATGCTCTCTATCAGCTTCCCACAAAGAAACTCAATGGGGAAGCCAGCAGGAAGTCAGAAGTTGCTCCTACCCATGGTCATTCTGTTTCTCTGTTTAGCTAAGGAAATATCTCTGAAACAATGATCCAAGGTCCAAGGCGGAAAAGGTTATCTAATCTAAACTAAAGTGAAAGACATGGTCACCTGATAATCTCAAGAATTAAAACAAGAGCACCATGCTGTATTAAGTAAGCATATGCTGAATAATTTTACGAAAGAAAAAAAGAAAATAGGAATTCTTTGCTACTTCTTGCATCTAAGATCAGTACGCTGCTTTCCTTGTCAGCCACATCTGTCGGTTTGTCTATCTAAAATATCATATAAAGAAGGGAGAAGACAATGCATCTTTTGTAGGGACTAAAATTTCAAACTTTAGGAGGAAGGACTTGGCATGTGCTAACAAAATATGAAGGTTGTATTCTCGCAGTTGGTACAGTATCTTAGATGAATGCATTAAAATATTTCCTTCCTTCCTTCCTTCCTTCCTTCCTTCCTTCCTTCCTTCCTTCCTTCCTTCCTTCCTTCCTCCCTCCCTCCCTCCCTCCCTCACTCACTCACTCACTCACTCACTCACTTACTTACTTACTTCCTGTGGCAGAGAATGAAGGAACTTAAATACTTATGGGAACATCAATTTTGCCTACATAGCACTTTTTCTCTGACAGCTGGGCTGATTACTAATTTGCTTCTGTTTGCAATTCAAGTTCCTAGCTGCCACCTTTAAAGATCTATGTGGGTCAGAACCTTGGTATTTTAAGAACCATTTTATCTCAATTATTTCTGCAGAAATAAGGTGCTTTTGTATTTCTTCATTCAACGAATTTTGTCTGCAGGGAGATCAGTGGCAGAGCTTTTGGTTTGCCCACTATTTTTGGAATACCAACCCCAGGTCCCATCCTTGAGGCCTTTAGAAAGGCCATAAAAATCTTACTCTTCTACCATTTTTATGAGCTTATTTCATTTGTAGAATGGTACAGATATTTTTAAGCAAGTTCTATTTTTGCAATAAATTTAAGACTGTTGGCTGCTTCTGTTTATTTTTAGATATTAGGTACTGTTTAACCATATGTAAAGGAGGTATGTAAACTGCTCAAGAAGGAAGGGAGGAAGGGAGGAAGGGAGGAAGAAGGGAGGGACAAGAGAGAAAACTGCTCTTTATCTGATTGACAGTGGAGTTGTTCATAGCTAATTGAACTATTTGTGGGCTTAGTATATTTACTGACCATGACAAAAGATTGTTTGCAGCCAAACTTCAGCAGGGGAGACAAATATTTTTACCCGGCTGTGACTAAAATTGAACACAACAAAAACATGAGGAGTGAGAAAGACTCTGAGAAGTAAAGAAGCTACATGAGAGGGAAATAATTTTGTCCATCAGATTGAAAGTGTGTGGTTAGGCAGAGGCTGATGAGGCCATGATTCTGATTGTTTCAATCTTGGTGTATTTGGTTAGATCAGGTGGTGCTGTGGAACAATTTTGTCATGGAGTCTTTGGATAATTATGGATCTATGGATGGGAAAAGGGCTGTGACAACACACTACCATTCCTGGATATCCTTATCAGCAGAGACTGCAATGGCAAACTAGAAACACAAGTCTACCAAAAAAACCACACACACTAACCAATTGCACCACTACCAACCCATCCTACCACAAGAAAAACTGTATAAGAATTCTATTTAGATGATCACAAACACAAAACCCAAACATCAAGGAAGAAAACAGACCATCTATACCAGGAGTCCCAAACTCCCAGGCCACGGCCCACTACCAGGCTGTGAACTTTTTGGAATTGGGTCATTCAAGTGGCTGGCCAGAGGGCACATGCATACATGCAACTCAACTTGCATGAGCGGCGGGCCGATAGGCACTTGTGTGTGTGTGTGTGTGTGTGTGTGTGTGTGTGTGTGTGTTGGTCCACCACTCGTGCAAGGGCTGCACAAAAACATGCACTGAGTCTACCACTCAGACAAGGGCTGTGCCCAACTTTGTCAGTTTGTGCCGCCCATTTCTCTTCTCCCCACCAGCCGGGCTGCCAAGTTGCAAAGGTTGGGTCTGCTGATCTATGCATCTTCCAACAAAATGGATATCCACACAGCTTCATCTAAAAGTGCTTGACCACTCATCCTAATATAGCATAACCAACACAAGTTATAAAAAGGCTAACACTGCCATACATCAAAAACATTTCAGAGACCACCAACAGATTGTTACAACGACATGGCATCAGCATAGCATACAAACCAATTAAAACATCAAAACATCCTAAGTAAATCAAAAGATCCAGTAGCCCCAGATGAAAAAACAAGACTCATCTACAACATACAGTGTAAAGATTGAAACAGCCGGTATGTAGGACAAACAGTAGAAGACTAGCAAAATGCATCCATGAACACCAACTAGCAGTCAGAAGACATGATGAAAACTCTTTAATTTCACAATACATGGACAGACTTAGCCATAATTTCAATTGGGAAACTGTGGCCATCCTAGACCAAGCCAAGTCCCAAAATGCTCATAGCCTGGCACTCTGACAAATCAGCCATCAATAGGCATATAGACATAAACAACACCTACATACTGTGCAAAAGAGTCAATCAACAAACCAAAAAGGGAACAAAAAGTTCAAAACACTTTCCCATCACAATCAGCATCCAGAACAAAAAGATCAAAACACTTTCCCATCACAATCAGCATCCAGATGAGCATAGATTAACACCAAGATTAAAATCAGACCAACAATTGAAAAATAAACAATACCCCATTCAAAGAACTGCCAAACAACCTAACCGGAACAGCCCAACCACAGAACCATCAAGACCACTCCTACCAACTCTGATAGGACAAGCCACTCAGGGGTGGGTTCTAACTTACCTTGCTGCCAGTTTGCTTCCTCCCATGCTGCGTGGGCGCGCCTCGTGGGTGCGCATGTGCCTCGTGGGCGCAGTCCAAAAATTTTTTTAAAAAAATAAAAATAAAAAAATGCCAAAAACAAGATGGTGATGCATGCGCAGTGCCGGAAACTTGGCTTCTGCGCATGCGCAGAAGAAAAAAAATTCAAAAAAAGATGGCGGCACCCACGGACCGGCACTGACCGAACTGGATCGGTGGCATCATCGTGACGTCACAGCGGGTTGCTACCAGTTCGGGAGAACCGGTCCAAACCGGGAGGAACCCACCTCTGAAGCTACTAGAATATAAAATGGGAGCAAATCTGACTCCCTACTAGCCTTGATGATGTTACCTGGTTTGGGTAATTACCTGTTAAAAAATAACCAATATCAGATAGCACCAAAGACCTGTAACATTGCTAAGTGTACTGTGTAAGGCTACTGCAGGCTTATGATGGCAATAAATATTAAGAATCATTATGGGGCAGTGATGAGCCTGAATTGGACTCACAGTTTTGAACAACTGGACAATGAAAACTATTCAACTGCAGGCTTCTATTTTTAATGCCATCGAATTTAGATTTTTCACTGATCCGTAAAGGATACACCACTACTACAATAAAGCCAAAATAGCTTCTGATTACGGGGGAAGCAAAGTTTAAAAAAATACACGCACTATGCTACAATATATAATTTCTATTATACAAATTTTGGGCAACTGGAGAAACATGCTAAACAGCATATGTGTTCTTTGTATATGGTATTTTTGTTCTACTTAAAGAGATGTATTCTCAGGCTGCTGTCCCAAAATTTCACTCTGAGATTTCCAAAGAAATGATTGGGGGGATTTAGATTTACCACAATCCTTTCATGTTAGCAACATTAAGGCATGTAATAATTTATAAGGTGATCCATTTTGTTTTCTTATTTCCTTTAAATAAGAGTCTCTTGATAAAATATTTAGAATTCCTAGCTCTATCATTGCTTTATCAACGTATATCAATTTAAAGCAGGAATGTAATTTAAGAAAGCATCTGAGATTCCAACCACATAAAGGGCGGGAAACTTATTAATTTACTAGTACTTGTTACAAAAAAGATTGGGAGTTGCTTCTTTAAATATTCTTTTTCCCCCATCCTTTCTTTTTCCCTGTTATTTTTTAATTTCTTTATTTTTCTTTTCACTTTATGTTTCTTCTCTTTATTTTTGATTTCAGTTGGTAATGTTTTTAGTGTCGTAAATTTTTCAATAAAAAGGTTTAACAAGAGAGAAAAAGAAAGCATATCAGATTTCATCTTCCCTAGTTTTCTGGAAGCACATCCAGATTTGCAAGCTTTTTACAGTAGCCTTATAGTAAAGACAGTATTAATATTCATGATTTTGGTTTCCTGATCTTAAGTACTTCAAAGGGCTGACACATAGTCTTTATAACAAACAAAGCTCACACACTGAATAACAAATAAACTGAAAGACACATGTGGCAAGATGCTTGCCACAGAATAATGAACAAACATTATTCTACCTAGCCTCTTCCTCCTCCTCTTCCTAAAAAGGAATTGGTAGTTCTGATCAAGTGAGGAAATAAAAGAGGAGCAGATATCCAGGTGGTCCTTAGTTATTTCTCTGTATTTTTCCAAGATCTTTTTAATTATCTCAAACCATAGTGGATGCAAATACAATAGACAGACACAGACTGTATATACGCACATACATATACATACATGTACTATGAGTGAGATGGGTGATGTCTAACTTTGGTAAAATAAACACCGGTAAATATATAATAATTTTATAGGTCTCACAAAAGAAGGACTTTACAACACATTTTAGAGAGATTGTGGAGGAAACTGTCATTAGTTTACTTAATTATTTAGCAATCTACACAGCTGACCAAATGAGGGGCATTTATGATCATTATTACCTGGAAAACTGCCAATACTGGCAATGAATGCTATTTGTAACAAATGGTTTGCCCACTTCTAATCACTTAAAATGCTTTTCAGATTGACATTACTGGAATTATTTATCTAACACCCATTTCTGACGAAGTGTCAATTGCATTCTGGTTTTGATTTTATTTCATGACTAACTTGTTCTATACTTTCCTTATGCTCTCTTAATGTTGGCATTTCTTTTGTGTTCTCTTTTCTGAGTCATCTTCTGGTCTACCTTAACATTTTAGTCCAAGTTTTGGGAACATGAAAGGAGCCTCCCTGAAGATTGCATTACTTCTGGCAACCGATCTACCCCTGGGCAACAGTGTTGCCACTGGCAAATCCTTTGACTCCAAAAGTACCCTTCACTTAGCTTTGTAGGTGCTTCTGACACAAATACAGACAGTCCAAGAGTTCAGGTAAAATGATAGAAGGTAGGAACATTTATAGTATAGAATATTATTGATCAATCAGAACAAAAAACTATTGCATCCAATTTCCAAATTTCCATAGTAATGAACAAGTTGACTTTGGGAATGCTACAAGGTAGCCATGATACAAATGAATATTTTATTAAGACCCAGTGTGTATAATGGTGTACTTATGATATAAGGATATGGTTTATTTATTTTCCTAACTTTATTAGAAGCTAGGCTTAGGAAAGGATGGTGAATTTGAGCCTCCAGGCAAACAAGAATTGGATAGGGTAGTTCAAGTTGAACAAGGTATATATAAATAAGGTACTTTTTGAAGTTTGAGGAGGGGAATTAAAGGCAGTCTGTAAAACAATTTTTACATTTTTCTTATAATAAAGATGGCAAGATGATGATAATGATTATGAAATTTTTAAATACATGTATTAACTTATAAATACATGTATTTGATAATCACAATGGTAGTAAATTTTGCTGTACTTTTTGAACTATGTATAATTCATTCAAAAGTAAATCAAACTCAGAAGAGCAGCTAGAATAGCAAGTACACATTCGAAGTCTTGGTGTGGCAGAATAGAACCTGGATTCAGTAAGAGGATTGATATAGACTGTAAAATGTAAAACATATATACTGTATATCCATTATATTGAAACTATAGATACCGTATTTTTTGGACTATAAGACGCGCCGGTGTATAAGACTCACCAAGATTTTGAAGAGGTAAGTAAGAAAAAAAAGTTTTTGCCCTCCCCCAGGCCCCAAGAGCACTCTGCAGACCTCCCAAACCCTCTGCGCACCCATTTTCGCACGGGGCGGGGCTTTGGGAGGCCAAAAATGGCTGTATTTGGTGTATAAGATGCACTAACATTTCCACCCTCTTTTAGGGGGGGGGAGAAGTGTGTCTTATACTCCGAAAAATACGGTATATAGTTGTTAAGACATCGGGCTAGAAACTGGGAGACTGTGAGTTCTAGTCATGCCTTAGGCATAAAGACAGCTGGCTGACTTTGGGTCAGTCACTGTCTCTTCGTTCTAGGAATCAGGCAATGACAAACTATTTGCAAACAGAACTGCAGGAAAACAAACATCCAAGCAAACATTGTGAGTCAATATCACAAATCAACACTGACTTGAAGGTATATGCCTACACACACACACACAATGTATACATAAGTTACAGCTGAAATGGGTAAAATGAGAAGGGGCACAGATAAGCATAGCCTGAGGATACACACACACACACACACACACACACACACACACACACACACACACACACACACACACAAACACATTTTCTTTAAAAGTTCATTTATCATATTTTCTAGGCCAAAAAGAAAAGTAGCATAAATATTCTCATAAATTAGCAATTTTTCCTTATGCAACATTATAAATAGGACAGAATGAGAAGGTATCCAAGACCTCAAAAACAACTGTGGCATCCCAGACTGATGGGCTACACATAGACATATTATCACCACATTATATTAAAAACTTGTAGATTGCCATGCATATCTATCTGTTTCAACTCTTCATCCCGAACACACCATAAATTTATTTGTATAGTACTGTGAAACCACATTTTTCTGAGTCATTTGACAGGGATGCCGAACTGATGGAATTAAGCCAGACAAACAGGAGACTGAATCACCTACCCAATGAGATAAATAAACAAATCAATAGAGCCTGATCA
Organism: Thermophis baileyi; assembly: GCA_003457575.1. NCBI lineage: Eukaryota > Metazoa > Chordata > Lepidosauria > Squamata > Dipsadidae > Thermophis > Thermophis baileyi. The sequence goes on along the minus strand of QLTV01000598.1, from coordinate 4,489,950 downwards.
ATTTCCAGGGAAGATGTCATGAAGAACAGACTACATGCAGAACAACAGAGGACGACTAGTTGTCATTTGCAGTTTACAGATCAGGTCACTCAAATGCATACATGCATACAGATAAGACCCAAGCTGAAGCAATTTTTCACAAGAGAACAAAAACACTAACATGAGAACCAGATCCTGTAATGAACCAAATGTTTATTTTCCCCACACATTTGCACCAACAGCACTATGACAGACCTCAATGATTTCAAACACAAGATTAGTGGTATCTTCACATGATCTTCATCTAATATATGCGATGGACAGTAAGAATAACCTTGAGGAACAGGATGAAGAGCCACAATCAAGGCAATGATCAGATAAAAGAAATCTGTGTGAGGCAGACACGTAATTTGAATAAGCATATCAGATATGATAACCCCCCTCCCAGTTCTCATTAAGATAAAGGGATGGAATGGTAAAGCATATTCAGAATTGCATGATTATGTTACTGTAATGTTATAATAGAACAGTATTAGCATTCATAACTCTAGTACCCTAATCTCTGGTGTACCTTGAAGGGCTGACAATATGATAAATGCCCTAATTTACCAGCAATACTCCTCAGGATTCTATGTATGAAAAACAGATTAAACGTTGTGCAAAAGAATTACACAAATTTGACATCAAGATTCAACACAAAGACAAGTAATATTAGAATACTGAATTCAGTCTTTCTGGACACTCCATTTTCAACTTTTAAAGTTACTATTTGGGGGGGGCGGGAGTAACAGCACAATTGAGCAAAAGGTTGCTGAATTTACACTGATAAAAGTCCTTTAGACATCACAGCAAATCTTAGGAAATACTGTGAGATTAACACATTACTGTTACTAGTTGATAAGATGTCTCACATTCATCTGCATCTCTATCTCTACTTTGTCTGCCCCTTCTTTTTCTATCCACACTGTTTCATCCCTCTGTAAATTTTACATATGTTTACACATGCTATGCATCTTATGAAGTGAGTTGTACCTCACAAAAGCCCATGTCTTTAATAAAGATTATAGTCTGAAAAAGTATTACTAGAATTTTTGATCCCTAGGACTAAATAAACCCAAGAAATCTTATTTGCTTTCTTATACTAAATCTAGGCCTTTACTGAATTGAAAATTGTATATCCTAGATAGTCAAGGGATAAAAAGAGATTAAAAAGGTAACCCCAGAGGTTATGTAATGTGTTTTTTACTGTATTGTTTTGTTTTGTGTACCCTTTGTATATGTCTTTTTATGTTATTTTTAAATGTAAATAATTCAATAAAAACTATTTTTTAAAAAATAAAATAAAAAAAAAGTTTTTTTGCTAGAATATTTTTACATAAAATCACTGTTAGGTTTGGCTAAATCTTGTAATGAACCACTTGAAATTATTTGAATATTCAAGGTTTAACTCTGAATTCTACTACCGTCTGAACTTGTAATATTCAAAGTTATAATAACATTACTGAGTAGCCCCACAGGCTTTCCCAAACATCATTATCATTGCTGACTTGTGCTTGTGGATAAAACACTTTCTCCCTTTGATAATTTATCCTTCTAGCTGCATTGTTGGGCTGAATTGGAAGCAATGGATATGCTGACACTTGTTTTCCTGACTTTTCAGAAAACAACAAAAGTAGCCCCAGGAAAGCTATCATTTTGTTCTGAAATGCATTTAAAGACAGAGGCAACAGGAGAGGCTTCACAGAAGAACACATTTGATCTGTATCACAAACATGATTGAATGAAAAAAGCCTGTACTTTGTATACTGTTGAAAGAGGGCTCCCTGTGGTATATTCCATTGGTTGACATGCACATCAAATTGAATTAGCACATAGAGATCTGGTGAAAAATGTTGCCTGAATCAATCATTTGGGAGTAGTTATAGGAAAACTGCTGTGTCTTCTGTCCAGCCACCAAATAAAAATCGATCAAGACCTCACTGGTTTTCTACACGAGATATCATCCGAACAGTTTAGGTTCTGACCTAAACGTTTAGCTGCAGTGAGAAACTGGGACTTACAAGACAATGACAGCTATTTTTAGCTTGCAAAACTCACTTATATCACTCTGTCTACCGGACAGATAATTTGTCAAAAAGAAAATGATCAAGAAATGTTTTCAAAAGACAAGCTAAAACTTCTACCAATGAAACATATCTAATATTCAAGAGGAAAATGGTAAACAATAGTAATGATAACTTTTTCAATCTAAATAAGATTGGGATGGATAGGACATATACTTTACAAAAAATTGAAAAATCATTCAAGGGCAATTTAAGAGAGTTTAAGAGAATTTCAGAATGTTGATTCATCCAATCTGAGTGTGGCCATAAATTTAGCATAATTCTTCACAACCTGATAACTTCTGAATGTATCCTGTTTTACTGTTTACAGCTCTAAGCATGGACAGTAATATATCACAATCAGAATAGAAAAGGTTTCCCAAAGATGCTTTTTCCAAAAAGCAACTGGACTTTCTTTCTTTCTTTTTTTCCTTTGAAAATGTTTCGCTTCTCATTCTGGTAACTTCTTCAGTTCTGAACTGAAAAAGCTTCTTGGATGAGAAGTAAAACATTTTCAAAGAAAAAAAAACCCCTAAGAAAATGCAGTTGCCTTTTGGAAAAAGCATCTTTGGGACAACCATGACCTGGATGTTTGACAATCTTCAAAGACAATAGAAAAGGTGAGCTATATATACCAATGGTCTGACTGTGTATAAGGTAGTTCCATATATTCATAAGTCAATAGACTTTGTTGTGGCATCATGTATTAGACAATATACATGTTAAATAATAACATCTGATTTTAAAGCACATTTTATTGGCAGAAGGAATAATCTTGAGGAACAGGAAGAAGAAAGGCAAGCAAAACAACAGTCAGATAAAAGAAATCTGAGTCCAGCTCTGAAGTGTAATTTGAGTCTCAAACATGACCTTCCCTAATTCTCATGAAGAAGGGTGGGGGGCATTAAGATTTTCCAGATTCTATTAATATAACCTTATCATAAAAATAGTTTTAGCTTTAATATCTTTGGTTTGCTCGATCAGAAATCAGCAGAATGTGGTGTTGTCTACCATCTTAACTTGCTTAAAAAAAATGGATCACTTTGAGGAGCAATGACACATTCTGGTGAGAGAGAAGGTTCCCTGAGGATGGGCTCCAGCACAAGTCGAAAGCTAAGAAGACTAAACCTCTGGTTCTGGTGACTGACCCAGACTGGATCCTGCAACATTATCCTGCAACACATATATTTGCCTTCATTCATAATGACTATTAACTTTGATAGCAGTTTAGCTGCCTCTGCTGCAGGTCTAGTGGGGTTTCTTATGCAATTGGTTGGCCACTATGAGGACAGACTATTGCAATAGATAGCCAAGGGTCTGTTCTAGCAGGATATTGCTTATGTAAAATAATCCTGGAAAATGGAAAAATACTTTTATATTGTGGGAAATATAAAACAAAGAGGGAAGCTTTACAAACTATCATTTTAAATTTTCAATGATGCCAAACTGGAGTCAGTGTGGAAACTTTAAAATGCTGCTCTTAGGGTTTTCAACCACCAGAAAAGGGATAGGGATGTAAAGAAATATATGAGAATAAAGGTGAAAACAATCTTTCATGGAAATTTTGTTTTGCTTTTGTTGACAGTTTTAGAGAAATGAGCTGTTTCTTTATGCATATCTGTATACACCATTGGAGAATACAGCTAGGATGGCTAAATAATTTCCTTCAGGAGTTACAATAATTTATTAATGGCAGAGAGAGATCTGACTAGAGCAGGTCAACAGTGAAAAATGGCTATTCCCCAGAAAACATGTACTTTTGGCAAAAAGTGTCAACTATCTGGACACGTTAATTTTTCACAACAAACCAGCCCTGAGAGTTCCAAATATTGTGTTTGCTAGAAATCGCCTTACATATATTCTATTTATAGAACATCATAACTTTGACTAAATTAATGATGCAACAATCTCCAACTTTGAATAGAAGTCCAAGTACAATAATGGTTCCTATATTGGGACGGGCTTCTTTCTGTACAGTAAGTCATGCCCCAATAATCTCTCTACTGAAACTGCAGTGCACTCAAGAAGTATTCCTGAAAGCAGTTCAGAAGTTGCAGTGAATGCAGAATGCAGCTGCCAGATAATTGACTGGAAGTGGAATAAGATTTTATAATTGCAGATTTTAAAGTATGAGCTGCCTGAAAACCACTGGGACAAATACATGTTGATACAAATTGGTAAAATCTTAAAACAAATTAAAACCTGCACAGTTCCATCTGAGCCATGCTTTATGAGTGGCCCATAAACATTCATCATCATTCAGTAATTACTTATAATTTCAGAACTTTAAAGTTAAGCACACAGAGATTAATGGGGCAACCAAATCGGTATAGGTAGTCCTCGACTTATGAACACAATTCGGATCAGAATTTCTGTGGTTAAGCAAGGTGGTTATTAAGTGGGTTGTTTTATGACCTTTTTGCCATGACTGGCACTGCAGTTGTTAAGAGAATGCCGTGATCATTAAGTGAACCTGCTTCCCCGATTGGCTTTGCTTGTCAGAAGCTGTCTGGGAAGGTCACAAATGATAATCACATAACCCCAGGGTACTACAACCATCATCAATACATGCCAGTTGCCAAGTTCTCAAATTCTGATCATGTGACTGCAGGGATGCTGTGATGGTTGTAAGTGCCAGTACTGGTTGGAAGTAATTTTTTTCAGTGCCATTGTAACTTTGAATGGTTGCTAAATGAATGGTGAATGACATGGTTTCTCTATGTAGCCTAGTCTTGCAAGCAAAATCTGTTTTCATGTTTGCTGTATTGCTCTCTGTTTTGTAAATATTTAACAATTATAAACTGCCCACAGACAGAATCAGGTGGTATAAATTTAATATTATTGATCACACATTCAGCCAGATGTTTATATTGATTTGACATTTTTGTTAACCTATCAAGTCCATTTCCAGGTACATTTGATCTGTCTGTCTGTCTGTCTGTCATCTACCTATCTACCTATCTACCTATCTACCTATCTACCTATCTACCTATCTCTATCTATCTATCTATCTATCTATCTAACTGAATTATATTCAAGATGAATAAAAGTAAAAGAAGTAGAATTGAAATTCTGTTTTGAATATCCAACAACAACAATAATAATAATAATAATAATAATAATAATAATAATAATAATAATAATAAATAATAATAATATCAGGGCTACTAAAGAAAGAAACTGAAGGCTTCATTTTGGCTGCCCAAGAACAAGCCCTGCAGACCAATTCCATAAAAACAAAAATCAAAATGTCACTAACAACAGCAAATGCCACTTATGCAACGAGAGAGATGAAACAGTGGATCACCTTATCAGTGGCTTCAGCAAAATCTCACAAACTGTTTATCTACAACGTCATGACTGAGTTGCCAAAATCATACATTGGAAGCTTTGCCAGAAGTTTGGGTTCAAATGCAGCAAAAATTACTGGGAATACCAAATTGACAAAGTTCTTGTGGGACTTTCGAATCCAAATAGACAAACATCTGGCCCACAACAGGCTTGACATCACTATTGTGGAAAAGAAAAGTCTGGTTCATTGATATTGCAATATCAGGTGATGCACAAATTGAAGAGAAACAACTAAAAAATAATAACAAAATACTGTGATCTGTAAATTGAAGTTGAGCGATCATGGAGGAAGAAATTAATGGTTGTACCAATAGTAATAGGAGCCCTTGGAGCAATACCCAAAGAGTTGCCTAGACACATGAAAATGTTGAACTTATCAGACCTGGATATTCTGACTTTGCGAAACCACCTTGCAAAATGCCTATATACTCAGATGTTACCTTAACAGCTCCTAGGTCCTTGGTTAGAACTTGAACTGTTAAGTTTTTACCAGTCCCAGACTGTTAATCGAATTGAAGAGTTCTTGGAAAGAACTCCATAACTAGACAAAAATGCCAAAGCCAATCTGAACATCTGACTGTCTGTGCGACAAGCCATAATAATACTAATATATATGCTATATCAGTATTTCAAAACAGGTAATCCCCTCCAATTATTTAGGCTACAACTTCATTCAATCTCACTTATCATAATCCTTGGCCACTCATTATGGAATCAAAGTCTGAAGCATTTAGAAATGTTGTCTATGGCAAAGACTCTTCATTACAGTTTTTCATCCATTTTCAAAATCTAAAAATAGTTGTAATGTCTATCCTGACACATATATAATATACTATATGTCAGATATCATCTGAGGAATGATTTTACATTGTCACATGACATCATGTTAAAAAGTGCCCCCATTTTGAAAACGTTGACAAAGACTATACTTTCTACTATTAGGATATGCTTTTATTTAATCATTTTGATTGCTGAAATAAGTGGCGAATTACTAGATTATATGGCTCAATTTTTTGAATAGGACCTGACTTTGAAAATAGAGAAGTATTAAAAATAAAGAAAAGTAGAGAAAAGCAGTGATGAGAATATCTATTTTGCCAGTTTACCATTTGGTCAGCTGGTAGAAGACTTAGGGTAGGAAGTGGGGATGATTTATAAGTTTCAAAGATCAAAGTTTTAATGTCTAACTTCTAGCTTCTGAAAGGTAAAGGAAATGATGTATCCATAGAATATTCTGATAAGAATATTCATAGACACTTCCCTCTGGTTCCCTCAGATCTGTAATTTAAGTAATCTGGAGCAAAGATATCTGAAAGACAACCTATTCCCTTATGATCTTGTCTCCAAATCCGGACCATTAAGTTTAAGTGGGTACCTATCAAAGAGGACTTTACATGTAATTAACTTTTAGGAAAAAAAATCTTTTTCTTTTTGGAACCAGGTAAAAATTAATGACCCCGGTTGCTTGGGCTTTTAATTTACAGTGATGGATAATTTGGTTATGTTTTACATGGTTGTGCTTCAAATTGACTCAGAGTAATTTAATCTGTTACTTTTATGATGTTTCTAAATTCTGGGTTTAATGTGCTTTACGGTTATTTAATATTGGTCATGTAGCTCTCTTACACGTAACTTCTTTCCAATTATAGTAGCTAGATCATTTGGGAAAAAGAGATATTAGAGCATCTTACTAAAACAGATGCCATGTTTAGTTTACTTTTTAAGATATTAATATCACTGTTTTTAAAGCTGACAAGTGAAGCAGATATCCCTTGTTTTTTAAATCTATAACAAATAATAATACAATCTGACAGATAAGTAAATCCCTAGCTAACATCTGAAATTTCAGAAGGGTTTCCCCCCCCCCTCTCATATAGACATCACAAACATGTACATCATTTTATCTCCTGCTCCTTTGAGAAAAGTTGAGGTCTGATAGGAAATCTACATGTCTGGCCTATTAACTGTGTTTTGGTGAGGTCACAGGCACATTTGCATTTACAAAGCGGAGTAGCAGGCACTCTGGGTTACATAGACAGAATAATGTGTGTAGAATTCCCAAGCAATCCAAGTTCATTTCTGTAGATTGAAGCACAAGATGGTTGCATAGCTGCGAGAAAATTTGTCATTATTTCGTTTTCTACATAGCCAAATTGGAAAAAAAAAATAAGAATTACAAAATATATTTAGTTATAAATAGCTTTATTCTCTGCTTGATGAAAACTCATTCAAGCCACCCACCTAAACATTTTTCCCAAACTAGCAAACACTGTAGAATGCACTCACTCTCTCTTTCTCACACATACGTGTGCTATTTATAGAACAATGCAAGACAATACCAATTCTACAACTATTATCTAATATCCCTTACTAAGCTTCCAGTTCTACAAGTGAAAAGTTACTTTGGAACATGGGAGACACACTGTTTAAACATTCCCTTATCCAAAGTAGGAAATTCTGTGCGTCTACTTTGCTTCCACTTCATTGGTCTCAGAATCAGTTTAGGCCAAATAATAATCGATTTTGCAAAGCTAGCGTTGCAAGAAATTAGAATGTGAAACTGGAGAGGAAGGGAGGAAAGGTCGGTTGGGTTTATATGGAATAGATGTTAAATACAGAGCAGGATAAATAATAAATAAAAACAACAGTAAACAAATATTATCAGGGTCTGATAAATACGTTGTGGGTATTGGGAAAAAAGGCAGTCCCATGGTAATTAAATAGCAAGCAAAGATTCATATAGCAATAGCAATAGCACTTAGACTTATATACCGCTTTACAGTGCTTTACTGCCCTCTCTAAGCGGTTCACAGAGTCAGCATATTGCCCCCAACAATCCGGGTCCTCATTTTACCTACCTCGGAAGGATGGAAGGCTGAGTCAACCTTGAGCCGGTGAGATTTGAACCGCCGAACTGCAGCTAGCAATCAGCTGAAGTAGCCTGCAGTGCTGCACTCTAACCACTGTGCCACCTCGGCTCCTTCAATATATGCTTCATGTATGACATAAATGTAAAGAAAGACATAGTTACATACTTCTTATTTCTTCCCATTTGTTTGTGCAGTACATATGTATTATTGTAAACAGCTGATTTGTAGGAAAAAAATTGTCCTAAATAGACCGGGTACTCTCCAATATATAAACATGCCAACACAGAACTCTGGCATTAATTAAGATTCCTACTTATATACATAATCACTAAATATGGTAATGGGATAAATTTAGAAATAAAGTGGTGCAGTGTCTGAACACAAACCTGATCATGGATACTTCTCTTGGTATCTGTTGGGTTCTTTACCCAATGTTGAGATTTTTTTTTTACTTAAAGAATAATTAAATGAGAAATGAGAGCCTTTAGCATCATCTCTATTTATTAGAATGCCACAGTGGATGGCTGCAAATAACAGGGAGGATAGTAGGGGGAAGGGGGGGCAAAAGTAGAGGCAGGGAACGGCCTACACAATTTACCATAATGTAATTGGATGCTTTGTGACTGGCTGGAAACACCATGACAACCACTTTGTGAAAGTCCCACAGCATATCTCAACATGCCATTTGTTCCCATAAGCTGGAAAAGCTGGGTACCTCGACAAGCTATGTAGTCTTATGAAGATTTTGAATTCCTGGAAAAGGGCAATACTGAAGAAATTAATACTAGGTGTGGATAGGACCTCTTCTTAATTAAAAAAAATCAGTCTTTTCTTTTTGAGACAAAATGAGTTCTCATAAAATATGCGCAAGTGTCTAACATTAATAGTGACCTGGCTAGGAAAACGGGTAAATCTCATCATGTTCTCATAGTTAGAAGGCCAGGCTCTCATAATGATTGGAATATGAACTTTTTTAAGCAGGGGTTTACGTTCACATTATGGATATCTGCCTTAATTAGATCTTTGCACTGACATTTGTGCAAAACTAGCCTCAGTGCCAATGCATGGATATCTTGTCTGGACATCCATGTTGAATGGGAATATGGCTACTTCAAAATATTAATGCAAGCATAATGTTGGGGAAGGTACAGTAAAACAGTATGTGAAGTGAGCTCCGTGACTTCTTAAAATTTATACTATCTTACTGAATACTTCAGTCTAATCAGGCACTAGTTATTAAATAGGTAGGAAATTTTCAAGGAAGCTAGTATTCTTTCATTTGGTTGTCACTAAATTTTAGCTCTCCTTCTTCCTCTCCCTCCCTCCCTCCCTCCCTCTTAGATAGGTATGCAAAGACTACAGCCCTTTGTAATTTTGACAAACAGACTCTGACCTAATGAAGTTCTAACAGAATTTACCATTTCAAAAAAACAATACTTATTTTCTTTATAGGGTGTACAAGTCTATACTATGCATATTATCATTACATAAACTTGTAAATCACCACTAATCAAGCTTTAGGCAACTGTGAGGCACAGAAGCCCACCATGACCAATTGGCTTTGTAAGAATCATACATGCTGCAAGCAGCAACAAATCTAGTTCACTTTAACCGCATCTCAGTCCCTTGTGCATCACTGTTCTGTTAAAAGCGACCATGTTGCTCAGCACAATTAGGTAGGATTGTCTCAATGGCCCAGAATGGCTGACATTAATTAGCCAAGCTGCACTATTAGTCATTGTCCATAAATTTGCTATTACTATTCAGACAATGCTTGAATTCTCTGGCAAAGAAACAGGTATAGTGGGTGGAAATGCATTGATGTAAATTTTATGTTATTTATGGCTAAAATCCAAGGAAATTTGCAATAAAACAAAGAGCAAATCAAAAACAAACATGATAGAAAAACAGCCTTCTGTTTTGTCAGCAAATTAGTAACTATTAGCAGTACTCCTTAGAGGAGACAGGCTGCCTACAGAGAGAAGCAGTTTTTTGTAATATATAATTAACTATTGCTTTTTGCAAAGAAGAAATTGTTAAATGTGGTAAAATTGCCAGATTTGTTTGTAACTGCTAAGTCCTCGCTTAACGACCGTGCCGGCTGCTGCTCGCTTCCAATTGGCTAAGGCAAAAGCAGCAGCGGGCGGGAAAAGCAAGAGTCGGGATTGGCTAAGCGTTTGACAGCCCGGCTATAAAAGGAGCTGTCAAAGCCGCTTAGCCCCGCTGTTCGCTAAAAGGTGCTGAATAAAGGTTCCTGTGTTTCTGACAAGCCTGGTGTCTGCCTGAGTTCCTGACAGCCACCCCTGCAACACTTCACTGGCGACGAAGGTGGGATCGGCAGCCTGAGGGAACGAGCGGAGCCAGCGAACCAGCGA
>QLTV01000598.1:4457767-4476105 GCA_003457575.1 Thermophis baileyi | reverse complement strand
AGCACACTACCCCCTGCCACTCCTCTGGCCTAAGCCCGGCCGAGCTACTTATGGGACGCCGCCTCCGCACCCAGCTGGACCGGCTGCACCTGGGCTATGTTACAGCCCAACAAAACCTCACCCCTAGCCTCCTTAGAAAGTTCAGCCCCGGGGACCCGGTCTTCGCCCTGAATTACGGGGCTGGGCTTAAATGGATGCCGGGGCATGTGGCCCAGCTAACGGGCCCATGCTCCTATAGGATACTCCTGGCTGACGGACGAACCTGGCGGCGGCATCTAAACCAGCTACGCCGCCGCATCCCCTCTGACGCTCCTAGCCCTACTCCAGAGGACCGTTCCCCTCCCCAGTCTGCATCCCCTCCGGCACCGACCAACTCACCGCCCCACGAACCATTATTGCAAGCCCTACCTGAAACTTCTGCTGTTCCAGCGTCGCCCGGGCCTCTCAAGATGGCGCCGCCCATGTCTCCTGCCGACCCACGAAGCGAAGAGATCCTGTACCCTCCTGCTTCGACTGCCTGCCCTACTCTGAGACATTCTGGGCGGAGCCGCCGTCCGCCCGCCTATCTCGCAGATTACGCATGCGCCATCCGGGGGGTGAAGGGTGCTAAGTCCTCGCTTAACGACCGCGCCGGCTGCTGCTCGCTTCCAATTGGCTAAGGCAAAAGCAGCAGCCGGCGGGAAAAGCAAGAGTCGGGATTGGCTAAGCGTTTGACAGCCCGGCTATAAAAGGAGCTGTCAAAGCCGCTTAGCCCCGCTGTTCGCTAAAAGGTGCTGAATAAAGGTTCCTGTGTTTCTGACAAGCCTGGTGTCTGCCTGAGTTCCTGACAGCCACCCCTGCAACACTTCAGTAACTATTTTTTAAACAGCGTAGAGACTTCAAACCTTAGCTGCAAAAATCTATCTGGCCACTAAATAGCAGCAATGAATTAGTGGCTTAGTGTTTCTTTGGGGCTATCTAGTTATCATTACAAGTAGTCCTTGATTTATGATCACAATTGAGCCCAAAATTTCTGTTGCAAAGTGAAACATTTTTTAAGTGAATGTTGCTCCATTTTATGACATTTCTTGCCACATTAAGTGAATTACTGCAGTTATTAAGTTAGTAATAAGGTTGTTAAGTGAATCTGGCTTCCCATTGACTTTGCTTGTTGCAAAAGGTGATCACATGATCACATCTGGATTTTGAGCCAGTTGCCAAGTGTCTGGATGTGACCATGAGGATGCTGCAACAGTTGTAATTGTGAAAACAGTCATAAATCACTTTTTTTCAATGCCATTATAACTTTGAGTGATCACTAAATGAACTGTTGTAAGTCAAGGACTATCCATATAGAATTTTGCAGCCCAGGCTGATGGCCTTACATTGCACACCATCCAAAAAAATCAAACCAACTACAACAGGGGATAAATGCAATAAATGAGTGAACTCTAGAACAGTTCTGGATACTGAGCAATTGAAATACCAAATCTGTAAGAAACGTATGAGCAAAGATCCAGAAATACACAGAAATTTCTAACTGTTTAAGGATTTACAAATATACAAAATTCTAAAAGGATCTCTTCACCATCCCTGAATTCAAATGACAGGATAAGTCACACATATTTCTGTATTCTGTAACTCTTTAAAGGGCAACCTCCCTGCTGAATTAGGCATTGAAATATCAATTCTAAATGTGCCCTATCTTTCCTTATACGGATTGTATGTACTTTTCCTCTATTTTTAATTGAAACAATGGTAACTTCTGTTTAATCTATAAATGACCATATAAGGCTAGAATTCACTGTGCCATTTTATAGCATCACCTAATAAGAATCTCCTCTGTGAATCAAAAGGAGGAAATCTCTAACGTGTGAGTCATTCTCTGCGACTGTTCTTAAAGTACAGCTGCTTTCAAATTGTAAACTGTTGAATTAATGAAGAACAAAATTGATATAAGAGCTGGCAAAGAATCTTGGGGATGACTTCACTGCAAGGATGGTACCAGTCAGGAATATCACCTTGACATAATCATGCAGTTTTGCATACATAACGTCTTAGGGTTAACTGCTTGAAGATGGGCCAAGATGAAGACGCAGATAAGCCATTCCTTTCACATGAAAAGAAAGTCTGCAGCCTCTCTTCCAATTATTAGAATAATGCTTCCGAGTCAGGCCTAGCACATAGTGACTGGACAATAGGATAACCAGTAAGGGGAAGCCAGGTGAATTTGCTATTCGTTCCTGCTTCTTTGCAAAGGAAATTAAAATGTGATTTGTGAGGCAGTGCACCATGCCTATTCAAAATCATAACACAGAAATGGGATTTTAATGGTCCTTTCTTCTTCACCCTTTCTGGCTTTTGAACAAAATTATAGCTAGGTAATATTAAATTGAACTATGCAGGAATGCAGTTTGAATTTTGTACACTCACCTGTCTTTTGAGATATTAAAAAAAGCTATTCACATTACAAGTTCTCTTTTGTTTTGCCTTTAGGCATGAAAAGCCCAAATGGGGTAGAAAGCGTGAGGGAAATTTTGCTTAACATACATATTCTTAATGTTGTAAATTAAGCATTTTGCCATGCTTGTCACACAAAAGTCATCAACATTTTTTACATCTTAGTGACAAGATTTCTTTGGGTAATGGAAGTGAGAAAAATGTATATAGGGGGTTTAGTGAGGTGTTATTAATAAGATATTATTAAAACATTTTAAAATAAGTGGGGTTGTTGGTTGCCAAGGACAAAGCTTTTTTTTAGCTGTCTCACTCAGGGGTGGGTTCCACTTACCTTCCCTACTGGTTCGCATTGGGACGGAAGTGTGCATTTTGCACACGCGCACTCGATTCGCTCACGCGTGTGCCGATGTCACATCGTGGAAATGACCATCTGTGCATGCGCAGAAGCCTTTGCGCATGTGCAGAGGGTTTTTTTGCCAGCCACAGCGACCAGAGAACCGGTTCGGGGGTGTGGACAGCCGGCCATCGCTGCCGGTTCGGCGAGCGGGTGCAAATTTCCCCCACCGGTACAAGAGAACCGGTCCGAACCGGCAGCAACCCACCACTGGTCCCACTACATCAAAAAGAAAAATATTGAGAAATAAAAGTATCAGGGTATGTACATAATGGTGTCCCCTTTCTATTCTACCTATCTGAGAAATGATAAATTGTGAATCAATCTATTCAGTTTAAGAGAAAAAAATAATATAAGATTATTTATTTGTTATACTTATTTATTTATTATTTATTTATTATAAGATGTAAAAGTCTTTGTAATGCCATTCATAAGCAGAAGATATTGAAAGAATAATGAAACACAGAATAGAATCTAACCACTAATTCTGGCCTTAGATTTATTTATTTTATTTATTACACGTAAATCCTGTCTTTTCTCCAGTGGTTTATGGCAATTCACATTTCATTATACCACAACAATTACCATATATGGTAGATTTATTTGAAAGATAGTGATTGCTCCAAAGTTACTTACTGAAAAACATACATTTGAATATAATTTAGAACTGAGTTTTCTGATGATGATGATGATGATGATGATGATGATGATGATGATGACGATGATTTAATAATGTGCCTTTGGAAAGCTCTGAGCTGCAGGGACTCCAGCCTGCATTTGGTTACTATCCACCTAGACCAGAAGTGAGACGTCTTATAACTTGCATGTAACCTGCTTCCCACTAGTCCTCAATTAGCAGACCCAAGACTATCCCAAGAGACAATGAGCCAAAATACCTGATTTTTTATTGTTTTGGAGTAGGCTATATGGGGCCACAGTCAATGTTATAGCCATGCATATGTTTCATTCCTTAAAATCCCTGAACTTTTCCAAACTAGGTTGATTTTTCCTATGGGGTTCTAAGGGAAAAACTTTTGCAAAGCCTATGCACCCCTATGCTTCTAATCAACTAACATAGATATTAAACAAGTGTATGAAAATGTCAGTGCTGATATCATGATGTACTGAAGGTGCTTTGCTACCAAAGAGACAATAAACACAATATACAGCCCCCTGAGTTAGGTGTGCGTGTGCATGTGCATACATATATACATATTCACACATTGGGATACCCTTGAAGAGTATCCAGAAGCTACACTGGTACAGAATGGAGCAGTGTAGACAGTTCTGGAGGTCTCTAGGGTGGTGCATGTAGCAATGCTGTTACATAAGCTGCATAGGATAACAGTTTGCTTCTGGGTCTACTTCAAGGTGTTGGTTATCATCTTTAAAGTCGTTCATGGCATGGGACCAGGTTATCTGAGGAACCACCTTGCTCCAGGGGCCAACTCCATTTGTTCTATCAGAAGAGGCCTTCTTTAGACCCTATCAGCCAAGGAATTTCAGCTAGCAGGGTCAAGGAGAAGAACCTTCTCTGTTGTGGCCCTTGCCATGTATAACATCTTGCCTCTGGAGATGAGACCCACCTCCACTAAGAAGGGTGTTAAAACCTGCATCTACCAATTGTCTTTGGGCCCTGCTGAGAAAAGCTATTCTGGAGATTGTTGACTAAGAGACAAACCCACCCCAGTACCATCTGTGCTTTTGGTTTTAGCCCCTTTACTTAATTGTTAGTTTTAATTCTTTTATATTTATCATTTTACACCCAGAGTAACTCTGTACTCAGTGAGATGGTTGCCCAGAAGTTTAATGAATAAATAAAATAAACTATACTAATACACATGTACAGTTGTACACCCACACACATATGAAAAGGCTCATTATTTCCTTCTAAACACAGATATCTCAAAGGCTCTTAATCAGATTCTTATTATTCATTAATTGCTAATACATCAGCTGTAGTAGCTGACCATTCACAATCTTCAGATTTATAAATTTTGTAATTATCATCACTAAATGATAGCAGTTTTCCAATATCTGAAGGCTCAGGAGAAAGAGTATAAATTTATTCTACATACGGTAGTTCTCAAGGACTGGGAAAGAACCAATGGGTGGAAGTATTACAAAAGGAGAGTCCATACTCAAGAAGGGATTTCTTGATCATGAGAGCTATTAGAGAGTGGAACAGCTTGTCTCTTGGAGACATGGGTACTTCTTCACTGGAGGCTTTCAAGCAAACATCAGACAGTAATTTTTCTGAAAAGATATGAAAATTCTTGCATGGGTAGGGATTGGGCTAGATGATCTCCAAGGTCCCTTCTAACCATATGATTCTATGAAATAGTTGGTTATATATTCTTTTTTCCTGGTAATAGAAAATTCTGAAAAAAGTTAGGTTGTTATTTACAAAAGAATGTTAGTAAAATTGAAACTGTATATAAACAATTCTGTTACTGTGGAAGAGCAGGCTGCTTAGGAAAATTTGCAGGCATCTTCCCTCCCATATGAGTCTTTTCCCAGGTGTCAGCCCAGCAGAGTTGCCAATAAATCTGCAACCTTGACACAAGTGTAGGGGGGGAGAGTGGAAGAGATATGCGTTTTGGAGCTCTGCAGCCACCAGCAAACTGAGTACAGCAGCCAAATGAAAAAATGGCATTTTTCTTTCAGAAGTCATGGCTGGTCTAACAGAGGAAAAAAGTATAACAGCCCAGCCAGACAAAGCACAGTATATAAAAGGGCAAGAACTCTACATGCTGGCCATTAACAGGAAAAGAAGACCTCTCAGACAAAGGGGTTTTAAAAGACAGAACTGGCTTAAGGAAGGAAACATTGATCCATAATAATAATAGTCTGTAGATAATTGTAAAAGGTAATAGTATAAACTTTGGAATAATAATTGAATTGTATATTGTAATAGTAATTATCATAGAAATATGATAGAAATAGAGCTAGAAATAGAATAGGATATAGGCAGTACTCACATATCACTTTAATATGTTTGTTTTTACAAAATAAAACATCTCCCCAATCCTTATAGGGAGATCTAAAGAAATTACCTGTCCAGGGTCCAGTGCTTTTGCATCTCTCTTGAGTCTGGGTCAATCTAATTGGGAACAGTTTAAAAAAGGAGAACCTGTGACAGTTAAAAAAAAAAGTAGTACCCATGTGGCAGGTTCTTCATCCCTATGGAATACTGTCAAGAAAGTGAGAGACCTTTTGCATTTCATTCTGACAAGTATGGTTATTTTAATCAAAGAAAGAATTTGCTTCTCCCGCTTATATTCATTCTTACAGTCAATTCATCCTTGCGATTTTTACTAAAATGTGAAACCACCTTTCTAATCTGCTAATTTATAGGATTTAACTGTCAAGGAATTCACTATTAGATCTTCACTGGTTTCAGTTCAGTGAAACAATATGGAAGTTTGAAAATTAACACTGTAGAGATCTGATTTGCTCTTCCTCTTCATGCTTTTTTCCTTGTCATTTTGGTTCTGTCATTTCTGGCCTCAATAGTTATTCATGAACTCAGAACACACAAACGCATGCAATCCAGGATGTATTGCTAGTTCTTAAGGAGAGGGGGTGTTTTGTATCCCGCTGGGGCTTGAACACGGATAGTACACAATTTCCCAGGTAAAATTGATTAAGCGATAACATACTGTATTCTTTTATTGTAACCTCTATGTGTTTTATGTTTCTCTTGTCAAGTTGTTGTGAGTCACAAAGTTACCTCTACAAAGAACCAATTTGTTGCTACGAGGAGGGTGGCTTTGCTGTGGAAAGATTTATTTATCTAACAGACATTATCTCTATTTTGTTTGTTTTTTGGAACATAAAACTCTCCACGAAAGAAAAAGGACAGTTATATTTCATAAATATGTTAAGCTTTATACTACTATTCTATTTCTTCTATTAATCAATTTTTACATTACAAGTTATACAGTAGATGTATAAAGACTATGGTGTCTGGAATTTATATACTACTAAAACTCTTGTTCTCATAACTTTTAACTGGGCAAAATGGTGCATCATAGGACAACAATTTCTGAACCAACGTACCTCAATTGGGCTAATTTATAGAATCTATCTAAAATCAATGACCCATAACTACTGAGAGAATAAAATTTGGGAAAGTTGTGATTGCTTCAATGCTGCTGCGCAGTCACGTGATGCTCATTTTGAATATTCTGTGAATGCTCATTTTGAATGTTCAGTTTCCAAGTCTCTCTTGCATTCCTTTGCTCCTTCACTCACCCAGCAGCAGCCACTTACCTGCCTGCTAGGAAGGAAAGGAAAGGGAGAAGAAAGGAAGGATTAGGAAGGAAGTCAGGAAGAGAAGAAAGGAATCTCTGCGTGCTTTTCTCAACCGATGTGACATCTCTTGCACTCCTCATGCACTCTTCCCAATCCACATTGGCTCCCCACATGCTTTCCCTGATCTAGAGTATTTGGCATCTCTGGGCACTCCCAAGTTCCCGATCCATACCACCCACCTGTATGCCTATGCAACTTTCACAGTTCCTTTCAAACACACCCATGCACTCTTCTTGACCACATATAGCCCCTTACCTGCCTGCTTGCACTGCACAGGCAATGTCCTCCTGGCTTCCCCAATGACTTTCTACTTGAGAACTTCCCACAAGTTAAGTAAGCCAGGAATTAAAGGGAGGGAGGGAGGGAGGGAGGGAGGAAGGAAGGAAGGAAGGAAGGAAGGAAGGAAGGAAGGAAGGAAGGAAGGAAGGAAGGAAGGAAGGAAGGAAGGAAGGAAGGAAGGAAGGGATTTCCAATGCTCTTGGCCAGCTCTCCACAAAGAAATTCAATGGGGAAGCTGGCAGAAACTCAGAAATTGCTTCCACTCTCACTGCTTTTTTGCCTACCTATGATCATTTTGTTTCTCTGTTAGGTAAGAAAATATTTCTGAAACAATAACTCAGTGAGGCATAGGTTAACTAATAATTTTTAACTCTTTTCAATCTGTGTGAAAACAGGTGGAGCATCTTGATTGCACAACATGTTTCCAAGTATCATTTACTGAAAGTGGTGTATTGACAGTTGGTATTTATAAATTATGATGTGATTTATTTTATTTTATTAATTATAACAGATTTTAAAAAAATAAAATTAAATACTTTTAAAGGACTTATGTTTACTATAGAAGTCAAAACTCTTCACTGAAAGTCTTTTATCATTATAACATAGGTTCTACATTCTTAATCACACAGTACTTTTCAATTACAATCAGGTCAGTACCATGAAGTGTGCTTCATCTCTATGGAGCAACCATTCTTAATCTGGTGTCTGTCAAATTTTTTAGGTTTAATTCCAAAATGAAATTGTCCTTACTATTGGTTTAAAAGAAATTAAAAAGTTTGAGGAAAAAAAGATAAAAACTATGAATGGGATGAAGGCCTCAAATGAATGTGAGTTATTCCAGTAAAAGCAACCTGCATGATGTTACAATTTTATTGGCTCCATGGTATTCTTGTGAAGAAAGTAATTATGCTTATCAAAATAATCTTAATTTATATAAATCAAAATATTCTAAAAATGTATATAATAATATTGTAATGCCTGCCATTTTAATTTTAGAGGTTTCCCAATAATATTTAATTATAAAATTGCCTTTCACTGATATTGGTCTCTAAATTGATGTTTTTCTTTTAATCAAATCCAGACATTTTATTTCCCATTCTTAGAGGAAGAGCCAGTTAAGAATTATGCAGGTTTGGTTGTATTTGTTATTGTTTCTGCTACTGTTTTGTGAACATTATTTTAAAGCTTACTATTTGATACTAAATTTCGTACATGTAATTATTTTGTTGATTTTCATGGTTGGGAGAGGAGCTTGCAATAAACATTGTGGAGAAGTGTTAATATGGTAGTGCAAAGCTTGGATTTACATTTTGATTCTTGGATCTTGTTGTGAAGAAACCATTCATGGTTAAATTTAACCAGTCATTTACTAAATCTAGACATTTGGATTTAATCCTGCCTTCAATTAAATAAGTAGAGATTATTTTATGGACTTTATGTTCAGCATTTGAATTTTAAGCAACTCAAGCTGGGCCCTAATTTTTATAGCAATCACACTTCAGTGACTTTAATTTATTTTAAATGGACAGCAGTGTGGGAAGAAGGTTTTCTCCAAAAAGTTTGCATTGCTTAGACATGTTTAAAGTTTAGCAATACCACAGCTCATTGCTTTTAGTTAACATTCATTTATAGTCATAATACTTGAGCTTGTGGCCATCTTTTGCAATGTGAACAATTAGCTTCAAAACAACATTCAAACATTTATGTTTGTACTTTGGCATTTTTTTTAAATTTGTAGTGGAACTGCAGTTTTTCTGTGTTTTATTTAAAATGCCACACCAAATGACAATAATTGTGCATAACTGCAATGCAAGCTTTGAATAAAATTACCATGGTTTTTAAGATGATTGAGTAGAGAACAATATTTATTTTTCAACTTTCTTATTCCAATATATGACAAATTAGATTTTTAGATGTAACTTAATAAAGACATTTATATTCTGCTTTTTAATTAGGTAGTATGATTTTACAATTATTAAAATTATTTCAAAAATTGTACAAACACATTTGTATTCATAAAATATGACAATAATTTCTTTCCTAAATACATAATATTTTATTCATAACCTGAAATAGATATATGCCATATGATTGTAATGCATGGTAATATTTAGAATTATCAAGATTTCAGGGTATCAGAATTGAAGCTCATTAAATAAAGGCTGATGGGGCAGCACAGACGTATAGACAGTTATCAAAGTGAACATCAAAGCAAGGGATCCTTTAGAATCAAAAAGGATTGGTTGGTAAGACAAAGTTCTTGATCAAACTAAAAACTTTACTATCTAGGATGGAAGAGATATAATGCAGAATTTGAAATTAATTCTTTGCCTGGTTGATATTACAATATTAAATTACAATATTACAGTATTTATAGCTGGCCCCTGTAAAATAGCTATAAAAAGAACCCATTTCCTTAATTATCAGAGCTTGATAAACCAGAACTCTTATATACGTAGCCTGAGAAAAATATTGGATATTTTTAAAGAGCTAAAAGCTCTTTTTCAAAATATTTCTCCAGTGTGAGTAGGTTGTATAATGTGTGACATTTTTTCAAACGCCTTTTGGCAGGTTTTTGTTTCTTTGTTTTTTATCGACTTTATTCTTAGCAGGTAGCAAAAGATATACTAAATCATCTCTTTAACTAGAAATACATCTAGCATCATTTTCTAATGTCAAATCTACTTTCAGCCTAGATAATATGTCAGCCACTTACCACCAAGTAAGCTTAGTTCATAAAACTCTGAGACTCCAAGGTCTCAGAGTCTTATGAATTATATTTACAGAGAAGGGAAAAAGTTATTTAGGTTAAACAAATCTTAGTAACTTGATAATGTTTACATTAGCTTTCCATTTATCTTAAGGTTTGTCAGGGCAAGTGAAAATATCAATTTTGGGAGAGAACTTTAGATCAGCATTAACAATAACATAGATGGAATAACTTATGGTTTAGTATATAAAACCCTGTGCCTTGTATCTTAAAAAATACAAACAACAAAGTAACAGCAACTAAACAGAAGAGAAATAGCCTAGATAACACTCTGACAATCTAATGATCAAGTGATAGTTGGAGGCTGTATTTATAGCACAGATATACTAGTGGAGAAAGATGGTAGCTCCTCTTTGGTTGAACAATTGAAAAAGGGTAAGAAAAAGACCCTCAAAAGAATATAACCCACCCACATTGATAAGCACTCCATATTAGACCTCAGTTCTTTCCCTGACCTCCTGAGACACCATTTTCAAGGTCTTGAGGCTACTGAAGTGTTTCTTGTAATTTCTTGTAATTGTCATTGGCATTTTATGATCTTTCCATAAATGGAAGTTGTGCCATCCTTTCTACATCTACACAACAGCATGGGACTTGGGAGTTGACAAGGATGATCTGTATCTATTAAGCGACTCTGCAAGAAGACTGTTTATATGACTTTGTTTATGTGAGTTTCAAGTGCTTTCTCTGAAGCTGCAGAGCAGGTGGGTCCCAAATGACTAAACCTCCTACTGTCCACCTTCTGAGATTTCCTGTCTTCTACATGTCCGGCTTTGCCAGTCCCTCCTACAGAGCTGCTTTTCTTTCCCCTCCTTTCTATTCCACTGCAAAAATAAACTGTGATAAAGAAAGAATAAAGGCAATGGCAGAGAACCAGCTTGATGTCATGTTTTGCTTTCACATTAATTGGCAAGACATGAGGTTATAGCTTAGCAGTGTTACAATCCCTCAATACGATGAAGTTGTTTCAGAGGTTAAAATAGGTGCAGCTGGCGACTCTGTGCAAATATCTTTATGTCACCAGTGTAAGAAATAAACCAGTCAGAAAAAAAATATTCATACTCGGAACAAACCTAGCATGCTTTGGCAAATATGTATACCAATATACAATGAATTGGATCTTAACAAGAATAGTTATGAATACTTTATAAATTAGACATAGTCGGATTTATGTCCCATCGTCAACCACTAACAGAGCTCCTAAGTATGAGAGATGTTTTCCTATTTTTAGCATTGACTCATTTAATTTCTTTTCTGAATTAGTGTAGACATGGCATTTGGATAGGTACAGTAATTGCTATCCAGACTCAAAGCAAGTACAGGTAGTCCTTAACATACTATAGTAATGGAACCTGCATGTGTACCCTATTAGGATAGCAATTCAGGAAAATGCAGCAATTCAGGAATTACGGTTAAAATTGCACCAAACTTTACAAGTCAGGATAGATTACACATATTCTCAGGAATCCAGAATTCAAATGCAGAGTAAAGATGGGAAGTTTATGCCCTTAGTAGCCTAGAAGAGTCACCAGTGCTGAAGGATGTTGTGAACTGCACTTCAATGATATCTGAAAATCCTATATCTGACTTTTTTGTAGACAGACTTTGTAAATATTTCTTAGTTTCCTTTCCTAGGTTTCTTGCTGGGGTGAAATCCAGTAGGTTCTGACAGGTTCTGGAGAACCGGTAGTGGAAATTTTGAGTAGTTCGGAGAACTGGTAGCGGAACTTTTGAGTAGTTCGGAGAACCGGCAAATACCACCTCTGGCTGGCCCCAGAGTGGGGTGGAAATGGAGATTTTGTGATATCCTTCCCCCAGGAGTGCGGAAGGAATGGGGATTTTGCAGTATCCTTCCCCTGGAGTGGGGTGGGAATGGAGATTTTGCAGTATCCTTCCCCTACCATGCCCACCAAGCCACGCCCACCAAGCCAGACCAAGCCCATCAAGCCACGCCCACAGAACCAGTAGTAAAAAAAATGGATTTCACCACTGGTTTCTTGCTACCTGTGCTAAACTGCTGTTTATAAGATAAGCTGTCAACTGATTTCTTGATTCCTCATTCACTTGCAGCCTCTTCACCATCTTTCACATCCCCTTCATCACACCAGGTTGTGGAATCTAGAGGGTTTATATTAACATTGAAAAAATTAAGCACAATTAGACCACTTAAAACTAGCAAGAAATCTTGCTGCTATAGATTAGAAAGATTCTGGAAGAAGACAATCGAAACTTATTTCAGAATAGTTAGCAAAATAGCTGTATTGATGTGCCTATGACGTCCCTGGGAATCAAGCTTGACTCAAGTGAGACTTTATTTTTACTTTTTAATTCATGGTTATGTGGATATTTCTAAGGAAATGTTGCTACCCAACTCGTTCCCCAAATACTGCCAGTATTATCCATCAGTTCATGATTACTTACTCATCGGTTTTTACACTTATTCTGCAATTTGCCTCCACTAGAGAGTATTCCCTTAGGGATTATCTATTTGTTAACAGTATAGTTCCAAGAGTAGCAAAACTTTTAATATGGTTTACAAATAATGCTGCCAGGCTAAGATCACTGCAATATCTGCAATTTCAGTTCTAAATACTCTTACAATACATAGTTAGTATGAAGAATGCCGTTGTAATTCACCAACATCTGGAGTGCCATAGATTGTTCACAGATTGTGTATTGTTCACAATGGCTAAAAAAGTACACCAATTATGTTTTGGATTTGGTGAATGTGAATTTATTTCCATCTCATAGTATGAGATTAACTTTACTTAATTTACTTAATATTGGACATCAGTTGGCCTTAATCTGCCCTTGCATAAACGGCTGAGAAATGTAATATGTATTCAGCCCAAAGCCTTACTGTAAATGACATATTTATTATAACATGGTTTGGCTCAAGGAAGCAGGCAAAATATTGGATTATGCAATTCTGTCCAGGAAGTAACATTTTGTTTTGAAGCTGGTATGCTTTCAAAACTGGAAGCTGTATCTCTTTTTAGTATTTTCACTGTCAACACTGCAATGGAAATGAGTATGTAGTGCAGCATTAGCAGTTGTGGCTAATGGCCTTGATTTAAAAGGATCTTGTTCTTGTTTACTTCAGCATGTGCACTGAACCATATTCAAGTCACTGGTGGAGGATTTTCTGCCTTATGATAGTGGTAGTTTTCTGATGAGGTGGGCATCTGCTTTAAACATAGCATAAAAAAATAATATTGCATGCCACAGGGAACAAGTACAACATTCGTCTTTTCCTAGCTGCTGTTGGGTATATGAACTGTTTTAATATCTCTGCAGAACTTCTTCTGATGTCTTCAGCATAAATAAAAGCCAAAAAGAAGGTGTTAAGAATAGCAATAAGCTTTAGATGTACAGGGGAAATAGCAATAGCAATAGTAATAGCACTTAGACTTATATACCACTTCACAGTGCTTTACAGCCCTCTCTAAGCGGTTTACAGAGTCAGCATATTGCCCCCAACAATCTGGGTCCTCATTTTACCGACCTCAGAAGGATGAAAGGCTGAGTCAACCTTGAGCCTGGTGAGATTCGATCTGCCAAACTGCTGGCAGCCGGTGATCAGCAGAAGTAGCCTGCAGGATTGCACTCTAACCACTGCGCCACCGTGCCGTGTACAAAATACAGTAATTTTTATAGCTCACAATTAATCTCTGCATGAGTAGTAGACTCACTAAGATGGATAAACCTGGATATTTTATGAATCCACTTGGATTCCAGAAGTGCTCAGAGAGTTTTTAAGCTATGTGGTGTCAGTTCTTCCATTACTATGGTTAACCTCTGGAATAGGGGACTATTGACCACTGAATAGGATTGTGTTTCTTATTGCTTTTTCTGCTGGCAAATCCTGTGGTAGGACCCTAGGTTTATTAAGGAGCCCCATGAGATATGGTGTCCCCCCCAAAAAAAATAATCCCTGCAGGATTTGTGGTAGAAAACAGATAATGAATGCAGTTGGGTAAACATGCAAGCTGATATTCAGACCTACAGTATGGCAACGAATATGGCAAAATATCATCATGGTCATATTTTACCAGTGGAATGTTATTCAGCAACCTTGTTTGAAGTTACTTGCATCCTATAGGACAGAGTGGGTCAGTAGAGCATTCTTTGGGTTGCTATGAGGATTTGAAAAACATTTATTTATTATTTTTCAAATTTATCTAGTCACTCATCTCACAAACCAAGAGATCTGGATAGTGTACAATAAAGTTAAAAAAAACAATAGTCCACAAATAACAACAATTATTATTACAAACATTTTTTTACTATAAAACACAGCTAAAAATAATAGATGAAGGGATATTTAATGATAATGGAGCCATCTTACTAGCTTTCCTGTTCCCTAGAGCCCCAGGGCCGATGGCACAACGAGATCATTTTTCAGAGAAAGTCACTAGCCTTTCCTTGTAGATGGGAAAAATGTTGGCAGAACAAGAAGAGATAACTAGGTCAAGACTCTGCAAAGTTTCATGGTATTTTCTAAGTTTTGTAGACTCTGAGGATGTTTAAAGTTTTAAGGAAAATTTTTAAATATGCTTCTTTGTGCAAGTAACCTGCAAAGTTTAGTTATTCTTTTAGTCTGATTCAGGAATTCATGATATAAAATTTACATTGGAAAGGTGATACCGAGTTGATTAAATTGTAATATAAGGGTCACAATGGTAACTCCTAGCAATATTTTCTTTTTCTTTTTTAATAATTTTTATTGAACAGGTTTAAAAAAAAATAGAAATTTATACAATTTCCTTCTTTTCAACATTTTCACGTCAGTAAACATTTCTACTTATACAATTTTTCCCTCTTCACTTTTCCTTTCATACATATAGTTCATGTCGGTTTATAATATTATATATTACATATATAATAATGTACTCCATTTCTACTTTACTTTCTATATCCGTTCTATTTACATTTGTTTATTCCTACTTTTTAACTCCTATATCATCTTCTTTTGCTGTTATTTTATCTTTTAACCCTCTTCTCTAGCCACTCATACCATCTTTCCCATACTTTATAGTATTCTGTTTCCTCCTTTTCTTGTATGTCCTTTGTTAGTTTATCCATTTCTGCACACTCTAAAACCTTTCTGATTAAACTTTCTTCTGTTGGTATATTTTTATTTGTCCAATTTTGTGCATATATTATATATTGTGCATATATATTGTGCAAATATATTATTGCGGCTGTTATAATATGTATAATTAGATATTGTGTATTTTTCTTATATGTTTCTGGTAGTATTCCCAATAAAAATATTTCAGGCTTCATCTCTATGTGTTGGTTGGTTATCTCTTCTAATTGTAATCTAATTTTACTCCAATATTGTTTTGCTTTGGGGCACGTCCACCACATATGGTAGTACGTTCCCTGGCTTTGATTACATTTCCAGCAATTTGACGGGGTATTGGGGAACATCTTAGCCAATCTTGCAGGTGGGAAATGCCACCTGTAAAACATTTTATACATCTTTTCCTTGTAGGCTACAGACATTGTCAGTTTATAATTTTTGTTCCATAGTTTCTCCCATTTTTCCAGTTCTATATTATAACTGAATTTTTTGGCCCAAATTATCATATATTTTTTGACTACCTCCTCTTCCAATTCAGTAGATAATTATAAATTTTGGTTATCAATTTGTCCTCTGTGCTTTGAAGGATTTTATCTAATTCATGTGTTTCTTTTTGAAATCCATATTGTTCTAAGTCTGTTTTGTATCTGGATTGTATTTGCATGTATGGCCACCAATCAATGTCTGTACCCTGCTCTTTTAGCTCTTGTCTTGTTTTCAGTTTCCCTTGTCCATTTAGTAAATCTTTGTATCTCTTAATTTTGTCCATATTCAATACGTTTGGGTATATTAGTGCCTCCATTGGTGATAACCATTCCGGAATTTTGCTATAATAGTTCTTCTTTATTCTTGGCCATGTTTGTAATAAAGCATCTCTAGATGTCTCTGAAAATAACTATGTTGTCTATGTTTTCCATCCCATAAGCAGGTGTGCCACCCTATTTGTAGATCATATCCCTCTAATATTAAAGTTCTTTTATTTTTTAGTTCCATCCAATCTTTAATCCAGATGAGTATTGATGCCTGGTAGTATGACTCCCAATCTGGGAGCCCAAATCCTCCTCTTACTCTACTGTCTTGTAGTGCTTTTAATTTAATTCTTGATTTCTTCCCTTGCCAGATATAGTTTAATATCAATTTATTCAAATTTTTTTAAAAATTTCCCTAATTTTATGGGTATTACTTGGAAAAGAAACAATATTTGTGGTAGGATGTTCATTTTTATCATTGATATTCTTCCTTTGAGAGATAGTTGTTTTTTTTTCCAATTTTCTAGATCCTTCTTTATCTGTGTTATTAATTTGTTGTAATTATCTTCTTTGATTTGCAAACACTTGGGCATTAACCAAATTCCTAAATACTTTACTTTTTTAGTTGTTTGAATGCCCAGTGTATCTTCCAGTTCAATTTCCTGCTCTTTAGTAAGATTCTTCATTAAAGCCTTTGTTTTTAATTTATTGATTTTTAATCCCGCTACTCTTCCATATTCTTCTATTTGTTGTATTAATTTGGGCCCTGTCTGTATTGGTTGCTCTAATATGAATACCAGGTCATCCGCAAACGCTTGGGCTTTGTATTCTTCTTGTTTTATTTTCAAACCTTTTATTTCCTTTTCACTTCTAATTTTATTTAGCAATATCTCTAATTTTAATATAAATAGTAGGGGGAATAAAGGACACCCTTGTCTCACTCCTTTTGCTATCATGAATTTTTCGGTAGTATCTCTATTTATTATTATTTTTGCCGTTTGTGTTGAGTATATTTTTCCTATCATCCTTACAAATTTCTCTCCAAATTTCATTTGTTCCAATTGTAATATAAAAAATTTCCAATTCAAATTATCAAAAGCCTTTTGGGCATCTAAAAATATAAATGCAGCTTGTTTGTCTGGGTGTGCCTCGTAGTATTCTAATATATCTATAATGTCCTCGTATTATTCTTTATTTGCCTTTTTGGAAGAAACCCATTTTGGTCAGGGTGAATATATTTGTTTATCACTTTTTTAAATCTTTCTGCAATTATTGATGTGAATATTTTATAATCTGCATTCAATAATGAAATTGGCCTATAATTCTTTGTTGTGGGTCTGAATCTTCTTTTGGAATAAGAGTAATCAGGGCTTCTGTCCAGGAATTTGGTATTCTAGCTTCCATGAGTGCATCATTAAAAATTTCTAACAATATTTCATCTAATGATTCTTGAATTGTCTTGTAGAATTCTACTGGGAGTCCATCTGGGCCTGGTGCTTTGTTATTTTTCTGTTTCTTTCTCGCTTCTGTTAGTTCTGTTATAGTATCTGTATAGTATAGTAAAACTATTCCATTTAGTGTTTCTCTTTGTGCCTCTTCTAATTTTACTAAGTTCATCTTATCCAAATAATGTTTAATGTCTTCTTCTAATATGTTTTCCTGAGCGTATAAATTTTGAAAAAAAAAATTGTGCTATAGTTTTTACTTCCCTCTTCTATAGTGTATCCCTCCTCATCTTGTAGCTGATGTATTATTCTTTTCTCTTTTTCTTTTTTTAATTTATATGCTAACCACCGCCCTGGCTTGTTTCCATTTTCAAAAAAAAAATTGCTTTGCCATTTTAATTTTCCTCGCCATATCAACCTGCATTGCCAAATTTAACTTATGTCTTGTTATATCTCCTCGCTTCTGTTAGTTCTGTTATAGTATCTGTATAGTATAGTAAAACTATTCCATTTAGTGTTTCTCTTTGTGCCTCTTCTAATTTTACTAAGTTCATCTTATCCAAATAATGTTTAATGTCTTCTTCTAATATGTTTTCCTGAGCGTATAAATTTTGAAAAAAAAAATTGTGCTATAGTTTTTACTTCCCTCTTCTATAGTGTATCCCTCCTCATCTTGTAGCTGATGTATTATTCTTTTCTCTTTTTCTTTTTTTAATTTATATGCTAACCACCGCCCTGGCTTGTTTCCATTTTCAAAAAAAAAATTGCTTTGCCATTTTAATTTTCCTCGCCATATCAACCTGCATTGCCAAATTTAACTTATGCTTTATTATATCTCTTTTTTCTTTAATTTTAG
>QLTV01000598.1:4438381-4454389 GCA_003457575.1 Thermophis baileyi | reverse complement strand
TATATATATATATATATCTTTGTATATTTTATACACACTTATTATTCAAAACCAATATATATATTTGCAATCAAAAGTAACCAACTATATCTCTATAATTTCATACATATACAAGCTCTATGAATTTCTTAATGTAAATACCCAGTCTTTCTATCTTAAATATTATGAATTACACAATTGTTTCAGCTTTCACAACCACCTCCATCTCTTAACTTTCCTATATTCTTATTTACTGTTTTTGTCCACTATCTTTTAGCAGGTCTGCTTTTCTTATATTAAATTTTTAGCTCTATGCAATCTTCCTTCAGTCTTGCATCATCTTTACTTAACTCCACTTTTCTTTTACGATTTCAGTTTATGGGGCTATAAAGTTATAGGATTATAACAGTCCTTTAGTTCTCTCCAGTTTTAAGAATTGTATCTTCTTCCAAAATATCCAAAATATCCGATTATAGCGACTCTGATGACCACTTCTGTTAATTTCCGTCTCTGTCTGTCTGATCAGCCTGTAAATCCACTGCACCGCCAAATCGCCATTCAGTCAAACCACTTACTGTATCTAGTCCAACAGTTTCAGTCTTTAAGATCTTCTATAGAAACTTTGGAAAATTTTATAATCTTATCAATGAGAGAATAAATAAGAATTATAATCACCAATCCGCATAGTCACCAAATGTATCCGATTGGAGTTTCTTTTCTCTTCTTATCCGCTACTTTCATCTATTTGCGCTGTCACTTCTTAACCGATTTTTTTCCGCTCCTTTCTCCTCCCAATCGCCGCTGCTGTCTGGCAATCTTTCTGCCTCAGATTTTAGAGTTACAATAATTCCGCTCCACCATTCAACCCAATGATTGTACCTCTTTTTGGAATCTCTTCTCATACCAATGATATTATGTTGTTTCTTGATCTTCCTACTCCTCGGCTGTCAGAGCTTTGAACCTGCCAAAATGGCTGGTTTCTTCCTGGCCGGAATCAAGAGGGTTCTCCTGAACCTTCAGGGGGATTGCCTTTCCCTGAGGTCCTTGAAGTTTCCCTTTTTTCTATCAGCCTCTCCGGGACTGATAGTGTCTTTATAAAGCTTCCAGGCTAGAAAAACGGGCTTCGGGAATGGAGCCCCATTCCTTCACTCCAGTTCACACTGACGTCACTGCCGGAAGTTCTCCTAGCAATATTTTCATAGGCGTTCATATGAAAATATTGCTAGGTGTTACCATTGTGACCCTTATATTATAATTTAATCAACTCAGTATCACCTTTCCAATGTGAATTTCCCATCCATTTGCATTCATATAGAAAAGTATTACCTAAAATTTGTCTATCATTTTATATTATCACATCATTAAATTACATATTTCATTTAAAACATTTATTTCTCTTCTTATGGCAACTGTAATTTCTGCATTTGAACCAAACCTCTCTCACCCCATTTCTCAACAGACAGCAGTTATATTTAAGTCTTAGACTTGCTGACAAAACCTGAAAAGATTGAGTTCATACACAACTCCCTAAACCAAAGCAAAAGCCAACAATACCATTCTGGCTTAGCACAATGTGTGAACTCAGTCAATTTGCAGAGCCAACTTGTTTGAACTAAATGTTAATCTAGCTTTCAATCCTTTCAGTCCTTAAACTGTTTTATTAATAATAAAGAAAAGGGACTATGTACTGTGCAGTGCTTCAGAAATAATTTAGAAAGGGGCCTCACAGCAGATGGGAATATAAATATAGCACCTGTCTATAGTTCTATAAAGCAGCAACATAAGAATAAATCTGCTGAAGAAAGGCAGGGCCTATTTTGGTCCTCATTTTGTCTCTTACTATCTCCGACCAGGTATGTTTTTACTTGCAAAAGGAGACAGCAACTTATTGCTCTCCTGCCATTGTTCTCTTTCAATGATTATTTTGAAACATAATGGCTTTAATATGGAAATAACACTGAGTTGTGATTAATGGTCTTGATAGGCCTTGGTAGCAGTTGCCATGCAATCCCAAGAAATGACATGGTTGCTTTAAATGGTTGCAGACAGAGGATACTGTATATCTACACTCACACATGCCCTAAGTACTTTTGGAGATAAAATCTGAACCATTGCACAACCTTAACAAGCAGATAGTTAGGACACACAAATAAAACCTAATTACCAGCAACAAATTATGAATTGATATAATGCCCATGGATTGGGAAATTATTTCAATTACTTTCAATACTTAAATAAGATTGGAAACCTCTCCCATTTGGACTAATTTTGTTCAATGCCAATTTTAGTAAATTGCTGTTTTCTTAAAAACATCTTGCTATGACAAAATCTCCCATAATACCAGTGTATGTCCTTTATTAGCATTACCTTAAACATGAAATAGTGGATGGCTTTTCAAAAGCTGTATAGTATATGGATTTTAAATATATCTAGCTGGGTTCAGTTTTTCTCTCTGATTCTTTTAAGCTTTGTCCCCCCCACCCCCCCTGTTTAAATACCTCAGTGACAAAATAGGAAGTGAAATATGTAATTAATCTCCTTATATGCTCAATGTATTAGTGTTACTGAGAATGTTGTTTTTAGGTGGAGTTATAGAACAAAAGCAGTCATTTAATAGAGTTATATAAAATTTGTTGCAGAGCTGTAGAAAAGGCTCAGGTTTGAATCTAAATAAATAAATAAATTTTAGGGTGGAAGCACTTATTCTTTTTTTTTTTAGATTAAAGTCATCTCAGATTCAAGCCATGTGACAAATCACACTCATGACAACCATTTTCACAGAATATAATGTGTTAGATTATTTTATGACAAGTAATGCAAAGCAATGCAGAGTTTGGCACACTGAGAATAGCTTGATAAAAATGCAATACCAAGGAACCAAAATAGTAGCTAGTCATTCCGAATGAAATATAATGCTGGAATTAAATTTTTGAAAAAATAATATGGGATGAAACACTATGTTTTTCACAGACGAATGATTCCTGCCTGCTGTGAACAAAAATAGCCATCACAAATAACACAATTCAGTAGTGCTAATTTGATAGTTGAGTGTATTTAGGAGTGTTTAATGGTCTGGAGTGAATAATCCACAGGGAACAATTTACTGAAATGTTTTAGACCTCTTTCCCCACTACACTTCAAATAACATCACTATGATTACTTGAATGTATTTGTTCTTATACTATTGCTTTAATCCTGTCTTGGATGATCAACCTAGTCTAGCAAACCTAACTGAACCAGAAAATTTGGCTTCAAGCTGATAGTGTTATGACATGAGAGTGGGGGAAAAAGTGCCCTCCATTGAATCCCAACAGAGGCTTGCAACCAAAATGAACAAGATATCCTCTCTTCTGTAGAAACAACCAAAAAAAAAAAATACTTCACTCCACTATGTATATTTCTGGAACATACAGTATAGTAAGGAATTGAAGCAAGGTAGAAGGTAGGTCTGGGTACAGTACAATTATTTCATGTACTAAGATTCAGGATATTTGTGATGTTCCCTAAAGACTATGTCAGCTGTTTTAGGAATTGATTCCAGCACTTTATTGGCCTGGAACCATAAATAAACTGCATTGAAAATTCAGCATCTCTGAGAGTTTTGGTGATAACATGGCAAACTAGACATTGAAGGAGTGGAGACAGCATTACAGTGATTATTGGTGACCAAGGAATGATCAAAATTTCTTCAGAAACAGAAGAGAACATGCAATTGCCTACATGTGCTCTGGATATATGCTTCTTACAACTAGACTGCAGGAACTGAGGTTTTTGTGATTAAATGATGAGTGGAACAGCTAGGACTTGACGGATTCTATATACTGTATATCAGAGGTAGGTTTCAGCAGGTTCTGATCAATTCTGGAGAACCGGTAGCAGAAATTTTGAGTAGTTTGGAGAACCGGTAAATACCACCTCTGACTGGCCCCACCCCCATCTATTCTCTTTCTCCCGAGTCCCAGCTGATCGGGAGGAAATGGGGATTTTGCAGTAACCTTCCCCTGGAGTGGGGAGGGAATGGAGATTTTGCAGTATCCTTCCCCTGCCACGCCCACCAAGCCACGCCCACAGTAGTAAAAAAAAATTGAAACCCACCACTGCTATATATCCACAACTATAATTTAGTCTAAAGTATTCTTGGATGAATCTCTTTTCTTAATCACTTTTGGAATTAATATTTTACTGCTTTTCAAATATTAAGAACCTTTGGAATGGTACATTTGATGGCATTTACTAAGTGAGTTTCTTTAACCTTTTACAAAAGAAATTTTAAGAACTCAGCAATTTTGGAGAATAAATGGCAGAAGCATGATTAAAATGTTGTTTTGGAATGTTATAAATGTCCTAAGAGTGTAGATGGACTTGAAATGGGATTTTGAAATTAGTTAAATGAATCCTTCCCATGGAGAAAACAGTTCATATTTTGAATTCTGGGGGAAAATAAACATGATATGATAGGGCTTTGAAGGTTGGACACTAGAGGGAGCTGAAAGTAAGTAAAGATTACAATTAAAGGAGAAGAATACCTATTTGACTCCTTAACACAGAATGGAATAAAAATACCACTGAATGTACTAAACAATAGACTCAAGTTAATTTTAAGAATGCCTGCCATCATGTGTGAACTTTGAGTGAATGTTGTTATGGGCACTAATCAGAAGGTTTATTTTTTTTATTTGGTGAGGAGCCAAATAGACCTTTGCTGTTCTACTCCCCTCTCTGTTCATTGGGTACATGGGCTAGGAGGTTTTATGTGATCCTCATCTGACTTTTCCAATTGGTAAAGTGTTGCCCGTATTTAATCAGCCTCATGTGATTCCTAATATTGCCCTTCTGACATACCATCGGTTCAGCTGTAGTTTCTTTTTCAGTTTCAGATTCAGACTAAGAATCTGATGCCTGAGTCTGTGCTATGAAAATTTTCCTATATTGGATTTACAAAGAAGACTTGTTAAAGTTTTGGAAGACTTGATAAGAAGGATAAAGAAAAAAAAAGAAATAAAGTTCTAACACATTATTTAAAGGAATTAATGATCAATATTGTTAAAAGAAAGGGAATATAAAGTTGGTTAATTTGATCAAAATTAAATTAACCATATTGTTATTTGTGATAATAATCCTTAATTGACTTTGCTGACCAGGACTGAATGACAAGGTTTTAAGGATTTGCATATACATAACAGACGTGATATGGGATTTATTGTATTTTAAGAGTAAGTGATGTTGTTATAAACCATTATACTTGCTAATATCGAAGAGCTGTGGTGGCACAATGATTAGAATGCAGTATTGCAGGCTAATTCTTCCGACTGCCAGCAGTTTGATTCTCAGTGGTTCAAGGTTGACTCAACCTTCTATCCTTCTGAGGTGGGTAAAATGAGGACCCAGATTGTTGGGGACAATATGCTGACTTGTAAACCACTTAGAGAGGGCTGTAAAGCACTATGAAGCAGTATATAAATCTAAATGTTATTGCTGTTGATATATAGGGGAAAGTTACTTCTTGATATTTCCCCCCATTTTTTGTTATATTCTTTTTTCTTCTTTCTTCTTTCTTTTATATTTATATTTTTTACTTTTAATAAGTATTTTTTTACGTTTTTCTTTCTATTCCATTATATTTTAATAGTTTGCATTAGTTTTATCTACACAATTGTAATGCTTAATATTTAAAAAAAAATCCCACACATCCAACATTCCACTCAAATAACATTTTACCACACAAAAACAATATTCATTTAGTTATTGGTTATGGAATGAAAAAGAGGGCTGATTCAAAGAGTCATACAGGTGCAAGTTATAGGTGCGATAAGGTACAAGTATCTTCTATTAACAGATAATGTGTTAAAATCCATTGTGTTTGGATACCTTAACGCAAAGCTTTTGATGTAAGTTAGCTCAGCAATATCTCACTTGTGTTGGCATAGATTCTTTTTCCCAAGATGGCTGCTTTCAGATCTATAATAACATGTATTATTGGTTGAAATGTTTTGATATTACTTTGTCTGTTCTTTTATTTAAAATCCGCATTAGTTTAGCTACTTTGTGTATCTGATAGAATAAGCTCTAATTCATAAAAGCTTATAGTTTTTAGTAACAAACTGTTAGTCTGAAAACATGTGAGACTTATGACTTTTGGCTACTCTAGAGGACCACAGCTCTCTTCCTCCACTGTTGCATCCTGAAGCCTTTTGCATATTGAATGCTTTTGATATGAACTCCTAACTCAAAATAACTGCAAAGTAACTAACTACAATGAAAATGTGTTCCACAGTTTTTACCAATCATTTTGATTCCTATCTCACCCCCAGAAAAATTGTTGAAATTGTTAGGGTTCAGGAATACAGAGTTAGTTTGTTCACCTTAATTATGAAGTTACAAACTGTCTATGTGAATCTTTTATAATAAAATAATTTGCTAGTAGTCTGTAGCCTAATCTCACATTCTACATTTCAATTAAAACCCATTATTAGAGAAATCTACTCTCTTTCTTTCTTTCTTTCTTTCTTTCTTTCTTTCTTTCTTTCTTTTTTTCTTTCTTTCGGTATTTACAAATACAGAACATGATAGGAACATGTGTAATAGAAAATTATTGTCAGTAATTACTCAGAATTTTTAAAAAATCTAAAGCATCATTGGAATAAGGCAGAAAAACGGAAGCCCTTTTTGAAGAAACAAAAACTCCCATACATCTCCACTTACCAATCTAGGACGCTCATATCCATAAAACTATAAGAGAATGTTGTAATTTTACCTGATTTTTAAAGGAGATCTATGTCCTGTCATCAGTATTAGTCTCAATACTTTCGTTATGTGAATTTATTTTTTGACACCAAATTGTATATGTAAAAACAGTGTTTTTGTAATTGATTCTGACGTTATTGTTTGACCACCAATCACTATAAAGATCAGAGGAATATGATCCTAGATTAATGGATTATCCCCAAAAGTGTTGGATTTTGTAGTTTTGAAGACAAATTTATTTCTTTTAAATAAGGCAAGTTTGAGCACTTGTCATAATCTGGATGCATTCATTTCACATAACCCATTAGAATAGTTTATGCAGCACCAAACTGCTAGATATTCCAGTTCAGTTTTCCCGAACTAATTGAGAGTGCTCCAAGGTGAAATGCTAAAACTGCACTTCATTATATTTTCTAATTACCTCAGCAGATGCTATTGAGCAAAAGTGAATTATAGGATGCATGTGTGAACAGCTCTGAAGACAGAAAATGAACCATCTTTTGTTTCAGAGAATCAAGCCTATTAGTTCACTGTTTTGAGAACTTCTGAGCATTAAAAAAATGTTACAGAGACTAAAGGTTCTTACCAGTCTTTATTAAAGTACAACTGTCTTTTCATCATGTTTCATAAAGCTTGTGTAATATGACCTTGAGTTAAATGGTTTCCAATATAAAACAGAAAGTAATTGTATGCCTGGTATTCAAATCAAAGTGTTAAAATGAAATTAGCCATACGCGGACAGAGGAATTACAAGGAAAGTCTCCCATTAACGATTTGTAGATTTTTTGAGTACATTGCTATTTTTCAGATTTGAAAATTTACTTCGATGTTATTTAAAATGTCTTCTGATAGAAGTTACAGTCCCTATCTACTCATTAACTTGTAGTGTGAAAAGCCAGAAGAAGCCACATTGTAGAATTTCTTTACTTTCTTATAACATAGTTAGGGGAAACACAGCCAACCATCCTTAAAGACAAAAAAGCAACTAGACAAAAATGATAACTGGGAGGGACATGTTATACAAAATCATGAATGATGTGGAAAAAGATGATGTTTTTTCTCAAAACACTACAACTATCTAAATTTAAAGAAATCAATATGTCTGGGGAGATTCTCAGTCATCCAGGTCAAGAGCCGCGGTGGCGCAGTGGTTAGAGTGCAGCACTGCAGGCTACTTCAGCTGACTGCTATAGCTGCAGTTCAGCGGTTCAAATCTCACCGGCTCAAGGTTGACTCAGCCTTCCATCCTTCCGAGGTGGGTAAAATGAGGACCCAGATTGTTGGGGGCAATATGCTGACTCTGTAAACCGCTTAGAGAGGGCTGTAAAGCACTGTGAAGCGGTATATAAGTCTAAGTGCTATTGCTATTGCTATGGTTATCTCAAAGGTGCTTTTTAAAAAGGCGACTGGACTGCTTTTCTATGAGGAAGAAGAACAAAACGTTTAGTTTCTCATCCAAAAAACTTCACCAGTTGTGATGGCAGGGGAGCCATCAGCTGACTGAGTCTCAGCTGTCAGTACCATTCCTTCCATCCCCCTTCCCACCATCACAACTGATTAAGTTTCTTGGATGAGAAACTAAATGTTTTGTTCTTCTTCTTCAAAGAAAAAAAGTCCAGTTACCTTTTTAAAAAGCACCTTTAGACAAAGAAATCCGTAGTTAACATTGGCATTCATTATCACCTGATGGATGACTTTGAATAAATTCATACAGGCAATTGTACCAATGGCTATTGGTTTTCGAATTTCAGTGCTAATCTGAGTTGGAGGTAGCCTCAGGGGTGGGTTCTAACTTACCTTGCTGCCGGTTCTCTTCCTCCCGTGCTGCGTGGCCGCGCCTCGGGAGTACACGGCGCTTTGCGGGCGCGCGCATGCGCAGTAAAAAAATAATAAAAAAATTTAAAAAATTTAAAAAGCCAAAAACAAGATGGCAATGCATGTGCAGTGCCGGAAACTCGGCTTCTGCACATGCACAGAAAAAAATAAAAAATAAAATTAAAAAAATTCAAAAAAAAATATGGTGGCGCCCACGGACTGGCACCCACTGAGCCGGATTGGTGACGTCATCGTGACATCACCAGCGGGTCGCTACCGGTTTGGGCAAACCGGTCCGAACCGGTAGCAACCCACCTCTGGGTAGCATGATATTAAATGCTAGTTAGAGAGAAAGGACTATGTTTCTGACTCTTTCTTGTAAGCATGCTAGAAGTATCTGGTTGACTACTGTGAGAAATAATATGCTGGATTAAAATGGGCCTTGACCTAATTCAGAAGGGTTGTTGCTTATGTTCATATGTGAAACTCTTGTGTTCTTATTACTTGTCTATATTTAGAAATACTGTGAGGATTCTTCTCTAAGATCACATAGAATTTACTAACACTCTGTCAAGGTTCATTTATCTGTTGTAGGTGGATGTGCCTGAGAAATGAGTTATTTGTATCTTTCTTAAAATAAAACTGTTGAGAGTCTGTGACAGTTAGGATTACAGCCAAGAAAAATTAAGTGCTTGAAAGAACTTTAGAATATGGGATTGATGGGTTAAAAATGAGAAGTTTAATATGAATTCTGAAACAGAATCAGGTGTTAATATAGTAATATTAAATCATACATATGTGGATGGATGGATGGATGGATGGATGGATGGATGGATGGATGGATGGATAGATAGATAGATAGATAGATAGATAGATAGATAGATAGATAGATAGATAGATAGATAGATAGATAGATAGATAGATAGATAGATAGATAGATAGATAGATGACATAATGTGCTTTGTAATAAAATAGCTTCAGTTTTGTAATACTCTGAGCCTATTCTAATTGCATGCAACAATTAGCAGCACAGATTGACAAAGGTACTGGTTCCTGCAGATGCTTCAGCTGCCATTTTATGCATATCTATATATATATAAAAGCCAAATACCAGTCACTCATCACAAAATCTCCAGAACCGTAAAGCCTTCAAACTTGAAACTTGGCACATATGTTCCTCTTAGCTTCTAGGTCCTCGCTAAGAAAGGATTTTTCAAAATGACCATCAGATCATTAGTATTTCTTATACAGTATTATATTAATACGCTCTGATGCTAAGGAGTTAGATGTTCTACTCCCCTCCCCACCTGAAAAGAACTCTGTTCCAACTGCCAGTTGCCTTATATTAATACACTCTGATGCTACCCCTTTGCTAAACTGGGTGTGGGCGTGGCCAGCGCGTGACTCATCCGGCCTGCGGGCTGGGAGTTTAGACATTCTACTCCCCCTCCCCACCTGAAAAGAACTCTGTTCCAACTGTCAGTTGCCTTATATTAACACGCTCTGATGCTAAGGAGTTACACATTCTACATAAATTTTCAAGCTTTAAGTGTCACTGTATCAAGCCCGATCATAACTACTCGTTAATTTTCAAGCTTTAACTGTCAATTTATCAAGCCCGATCACATAGTTTTGTAGCGAAGCATGGATATCCAGCACTAGTATTAAATAAATGCTTTGAATTTTATGTCATAAATAATAATCTGCAGGCTGATGGAAGAATTTCCATGTCTTTATTCTATACAGAAATGTTTATTAACAATGTTATCCCAATTTTATTAGACTATTAAAATGTAGATTATAGAATCTGAATGTGCATATTTTACATGTTATATTGTTATATCATAATAACAACTTAGCTTTGGCCAAGTGGACAATCAAGTTTAAAGACAAAGGTTTTGCAACATCATTCACTACATTAATTTTAAAAACATGTGTTTGTACGTGTACATGTGTGCACAACACATGTGGGGAATGACATGACTATAATGACCCAGTGGATTCAATCTTATAAAACTATACCGAATTGTGCAGTAAATCCACCTGTAGAAGTTCCAAAGAATGTATTATATTAATCCATAGATCATGCATGCAATCATGCACACAAAAACACACAAACCTTTCCTTTAAGCCCATGTCTATAATTCTTTTTCTTTCAAATGTGGGTTTTAGAATATAAATGTGTTGCTAAGGAGGCTTGTCAATGAAGAGATAATTTTATTACTAACAGTGAATTTAATTAAACCAGCTCATTTATAGTAAAATATATTACCAAAAGAAGGCAGAAAGAGCAGGTGGCAGTCCTTTCCTAGATAAACAAGTTCTATGCTTCATCAATGAATTTTTTTAGAAAAAAATATGTCTTTGGGAACAAGAATGGCTTAAAAGAAATTAAGCTATGGTACATTTCCTTTGCTGTCTATGTTTAGGATAGCTCTGTTTGCAGTCCATATTAGAATTTGAGAAAAATGGAACAAACTAGTCTCATTGTATGCCTGTGTTTTTTTTAAAGAATAAATTATTGTAATATAATGCCTGTATTCTAATCTGTTTCCAAGTAGCACTATTAATTAGAAAAAAATAATACCCTTAGGTAACCAGCAAATGGGTAATAAAAATCTATAAATTATAGTGGACTAAAATAAAACTTAAAAAAAAAAACACAAGACAGCAAAAGATGCAAAACCATGTCAATCACCTCAACATGAGATAAAATCAAGTAAAATAATGGAATGAACACAAATATAGTGTTTTCATTCATGCAAACAATCCAAATGATCTTATATTGTATATGAAAGAAAAGACCTAACTTAGCATGCTGTAGTTTTGGAAATTTTGTCTGTTAATGTAAAAGCTAGTGTTAATTTCTGAAGTTGTTGTGGAATTGCTAGAATTGGAAGGGACACCAGATACAATGACTTCTTTTCTTCATGTAAGCACAGAGTTATAAGTCACTTTTTTCATTGCTGTTGTAACTTTGAACAGTCACTAAATGAAATGTTGTAAGTCGAGGACTACCTAATCTCCAACTTGGCAACTGGTTCATACTGATGACTGTTGCTGTATCCCAGGGTCATATGATCAACTTTTGAGACCTTCTGACAGTGGGGAAGCCAGATTCACTTAACAACCGGATTACTAACTTATCAACTGCAGTGATTCACTTAACAACTGTGGCAAGAAAGGTTATAAAATGGGACAAGACTCACTTAACAAATGTCTCACTTGACAACAGAAATTTTGGGCTCAATTGTGGTCGCAAGTTGAGGACTATCTGTATCCCTAAATGTTAGGTGATGATCTTCTGCTCAACGTCTTCATAAAGTTCTTAAAATTAGGAAACTACTTCACAATTTAATTCTCCTTCATTGCAGACATAATTCTTAACTTATATAGGAACAATGAATATCGTCTCAAAAGCTAAACTTATTAGTGAACCGTGTCTTACATTTGATATGAGAGCCGAGGTGGCGCAGTGGTTAGAGTGCAGTACTGCAGGCTACTTCAGCTGACTGCTAGCTGCAGTTCGGCGGTTCAGATCTCACCGGCTCAAGGTTGACTCAGCCTTCCAATCTTCCAAGGTGGGTAAAATGAGGACCCAGATTGTTGGGGGCAATATGCTGACTCTGTGAACCACTTAGAGAGGCCTGTAAAGCACTGTAAAGCGGTATATAAGTCTAAGTGCTATTGCTATTGCTATATAACTTTCTTATAATATTAGTGCTTGTATTACCATGTTTGGTGATGCTAAGATTATAAAATACTTTTTATGTATTGCTCTGCTGCTCTTATTTTCTGATACATTTATTAAACAATTAATATTCTTCCCTTCCCTATATCATCATCATTCCTAAAAGTCAAGGTCCTACTTTTTTTTAAAAAAAAAAGTTTTTAATCTCACCTTTTTTTTTCCATATTCAACAAGGTGGCAAACATACCAATACTTCTCCTTCCTTCTATTTTCTGACAACAACAACTCTGAGAAGTGAGGTCGGCTGTAAGAAAGTGACTGACTTCACCCAATCAGCTTTTATGCCTAAAGTGAGACTAGAACTCACAATGTCCTGCTTTCTAGGCCAACATATTAACCATTACATTACACCAAATTGCCCGGCTTTTTAGGTTTAGATCCCAGTACCTAACTAAATGCATCTTCCCATCTATTCTGCTGGAATCCTAAAATCATCTCTGGAGCCTAGGATGCCTATTTAAAGAAATACCTGGCTCCTTTTTTATTGTCTTTTCAAGACTAGATGAAGTTACTTCATCTTTGTTCTGTCCAGCCTTTTGATTGAATGATTGATTGATTTATGTTGCAACAGTTTTAACCCATCTAATGGCAGCCGTTTAACCCATCTAATGACAGCTGTTTTTTTAAATTTACTATTTTGCATGGCTATACCGAGTCTTCAAAAGACATGCTTTTCAGTGCATATACAAAGCATCTCTTTTCAAACCATTAAAGCAGCTGCATTTTTGGAAGCCATTTCTTTAGAATCCAGTGCTCTGTCTACAAGTAAAGCAACTTTATTTTCCCATAAAAGCAGAGTGGGTGGGCAAGTACATGTATTCAGAAACAGACAGGAACAGCTTCTAAATCAGCATTTTACTCTTGCCAAACAATGGAGAAATTTGCAAAGTGGTATTTTATGCATGTACCTATGCATTATCAAGTATGTCTGCTGATTCCCTACAGCTTTAATTATTAGATATAAATGATTTAAAAACAAACAAAACAAAACAAATCACTTGGATTAAAATGTCATGTAAGGAGAATGCCTTTTCTGTTACATCGACTGCCCTCTGGAATAGTATCCGCCCATAAATTTGCATGGTTTGATAATGTTTAATAGGCCTTTGAAACCCTAAAAGTTCCCCCAGCCCTTCAGTTAGGATGGATATTGAGTAAGATTTTCCTTACACAAAACCATATATCATGGCTACTTACTGTACTGTAATATTGTTTTATTGCTGTATCGCCTTTTAAAGCTGCGCAGAGCCTTGCAAACATGGACAATCACTGTACCTCATATCAATAAACTGAATTTCCTTCCAAATGTTTTGGTATTTCAAGCATGGTGATAAAGCACCTGAAGGCAAGACAAGACACAATTGATGGAAACGAACCAAGGACAGAACCAACCTAGAACTATGAAGAAATTTCCTGACAATTAGAACAATTAATCAGTAGAACGTCTTTCTTCCAGAAATTGTAGGTGCTCCAACACTGGAAGTTTTTAAGAAGAAATTGGACAACCCATTTGTCTGAAATGGTAGAGGGTTTTCTGCTTGAACAGGGGGTTGGATTAGAAGACCTCCAAGGTCCCTTCCAACTCTATTATTCTGTTATCAATTTCAATTAAAGGTTGGCCATGTAGCCTTTTAAAATTCTCCACCAAATTGCATTTTTCTTAGGAAATCTCCCCCTCCCAAATTTTAAGGATTTGGACGATAAATAATATTACTTCTATCCTTCTCAGTATGGTATTGTTGGAGAAATTTCCCAGTAATGGGCAATAACAACAATTGAAGCACAAATTGTTGAAGCACAAATTGTTTTATTATGGTATTGGGGTTAAAAGAGCAAATATCTAATATAATGGGATACAACACGTATATATGTAAATTAATTAGCCATCCAATTACATACAGCAGATGAATATCATAAATGATTTGGTACAGCAGGACCTCATGTGTGAAGTGAGCTTAGAAAAGTGA
The DNA here is from genome assembly GCA_003457575.1 of Thermophis baileyi. Classification (NCBI taxonomy): domain Eukaryota; kingdom Metazoa; phylum Chordata; class Lepidosauria; order Squamata; family Dipsadidae; genus Thermophis; species Thermophis baileyi. The sequence goes on along the minus strand of QLTV01000598.1, from coordinate 4,440,133 downwards.
GGGTACTATGAGGTACTATGAGGTTAGGGTACTATGAGGTAAGGGTCATTGTACAATAAAAACAATAGTGTATGAGAGCACAAAAGCTGTTTTCTTGGGAATAATGTAGCTTTCTAATGTGTTGTTTCTTAGTGTTATCTCCTAATGGCTTTGCTTCCTGGAGCTTTCCAGAGCTGTTCTCACTTCCCAGTATCTTTTCACATTTTAATCCACAATCTTTTGTCTGCTAAAAGTTTTGTAGCTGAGCTGAGAATTTCATAAGCTTGGAAGAGGGAAACAGTTATTTACTTGACCTAACTAACACTTTTTTCCCTACAATTTCCTCCCTTTGGATTTTTGAAGTTTTTTTTTACCACTTTCAGAAGTTCCATCAAGTCAAAATCTTTCAGTTTAAATTGAATTATTGTAATTATATTTCTTATCACATCCTTTAATTATATAAAATCTGAAGCAGTTGTTTTGAAATTCTTTTTGGTGACTTAGTTATGATGTCTAATATATTTTGCCTATAGCAAAGAATCAGAAATGCAGCATTTAATAGGAAATAAAAATATAAGTATTACTTTTAAAATTGCTTGTTCCCATGTGTCTACATTTGGAAAGATATACTGAGCCATGAAAAGCTCCAAAGCTCACCAGTAGCAATGTTTGCAGCTTAAGAATAAAATCAATACCCCTTTTAAAATTGTGATCATTTTCTCCTAAGTTCCTATTGCTAGTCTCACAAAAAGCAACTTTTTAGGAGTGGCAGTTTCTTTCCCTCCTGAGCTAACAATGATTTTGTAAAACTACCTTAGTTAATGAAGATGCTTCCTCCTGAAGGCTTTCTGTGAAATCAAGGGTGGCATTAAAAAACACTTTCCAAATGAACAGAAACTTCATACAAAGCCCATTTGATTTCTATGACTTCTAATCCAGGAATTATTGCTCTAAGACAGTGTTTTTTAAAAATTTGGCAACTTTAAGATGTATGGACTTCAACTTGCAGAATTGTCTAGCCAGTATGGGAAGTGGATGTCAATATTGCTCTAAGGCAGTAGTGTCAAACTCGCGTTGTCACGACGGCATCACGTGACGTATTGGGACTTTTCCTCCTTCGCTAAACTGGGCGTTGGCGTGGTCAGCGCGTGACGCATCTGGCCCATGGGCCACGAGTTTGACAGCCCTGCTCTAAGGCAGGGGTGAAATTCAAAATTTTTCCCTACCAGTTCTGTGGGCGTGGCTTGGTGGGCATGGCAGGGGAAGAATACTGCAAAATCTCCATTCCCACCCCACTCTGGGGCCAGCCAGAGGTGGTATTTGCCAGTTCTCCGAACTACTCAAAATTTCCACTACCGGTTCTCCAGAACCTGTCAGAACCTGCTGAATTTCACCCCTGCTCTAAGGTAAGGCTGAGAAACCTGTAGTTTAAAATAAGAATAATTCCCTGAACCCCTGAATATGAAGCAAAGTTATCACTGTGTGCAAGTACTTTTTTTTTTTTTTTGCCCTTTGTCAGGGAATCCTATCAAGTTCTTACTGATAGCTTTCACCAGCTATTACACCCAAGGTTAGCTCTATTGTCCAAGGAATAGAAGAGGATAGTATTATGGCCACATTCTAATTGATAAATAAGCCCCCTATTCCAGAAAAGCATCTTAAGGCTGCTATGTTGTTATGTTATGTTGTTATGTTATGTTATGTTATGTTATGTTATGTTATGTTATGTTATGTTATGTTATGTTATGTTATGTTATGTTATGTTATGTTATG
>QLTV01000598.1:4426773-4438096 GCA_003457575.1 Thermophis baileyi | reverse complement strand
CTCTCTAAGCGGTTTACAGAGTCAGCATATTGCCCCCAACAATCTGGGTCCTCATTTTACCCACCTCGGAAGGATGGAAGGCTGAGTCAACCTTGAGCCGGTGAGATTTGAACCGCTGAACTGCAGCTATAGCAGTCAGCTGAAGTAGCCTGCAGTGCTGCACTCTAACCACTGCGCCACCGCGGCTCTTGACCTGGATGACTGAGAATCTCCCCAGACATATTGATTTCTTTAAATTTAGATAGTTGTATTGTTTTGAGAAAAAACATCATCTTTTTCCACATCATTCATGATTTTGTATAACATGTCCCTCCCAGTTATCATTTTTGTCTAGTTGCTTTTTTGTCTTTAAGGATGGTTGGCTGTGTTTCCCCTAACTATGTTATAAGAAAGTAAAGAAATTCTACAATGTGGCTTCTTCTGGCTTTTCACACTGAGATTTGAACTGCCGAACTGCAGCTAGCAGTCAGCTGAAGTAGCCTGCAGTACTGCACTCTAACCACTGCGCCACCTCGGCTCTTAAGTATATAAGATGGGCAGCCATTTAAAATTGAAAATGAATGAAATTATTTATATTGACTATACTGGGCTACTTCTATCGCTCAGTGGTTATCATGCTTTACATACTATCCTAAGCCATTGCATTATGTATTTATTTATGTATTTATTAAATGAACAAATAAATGCATAAATAAATACACAATGCAATGACTTGGGATAACCTGCAAAGCATGATGACCACTGAGCGATAGAAGTACCCTAATATAGGCAATATGAATAATTTCATTTAGTGTGGTGCAGTTTAAGAGATATTTTGTTGAACTTTTTAAGGGGCTGACATCATGGTAGGCTAGTCCCAGCTATGACCTAGGTCAATTGAGATGTGATGTCTTGCTTCCAATGTTAAAATAAGAAGAGTTCCATATGGAACTGTAATGTAATATCCATATCTTTACAAATAATTTTAGTTATATGACTGATGAAATGAGCATCTTTATCACAATCCAGTTTCAAGGGGCATACCAGATCTAGGGATAAAAACAGTTAACAATTTCTTTGCCACTCTGGTAGCATCCACACAGTGAAGTGTGCAGGAGTCCTTTCCATTCTGAAAAAAAAAAAAAACCACCACTCTCTGCTAGGCATTTGAATTAATTTCCTATCTGCTATCATTTACTTCAGCTCTAGTAAATACTTCAGGCTTCTGAGTACTGTGGTAATTTGGGTGTATGCCTGGAATCTTAAAATAGAATATGAATACATCCAGTAGAATGTGATCTGGAAGGCCATCTCAACTCCATCAGCTTTATAAATTATAGTTCCTAACTTGCCCATCAGGTCCTATCCTAGCATATTTTTAGAAATAAAATCACTAAGAAGGAAGGCAAGACGAGCAGTAAGAAAAACCAGTTACAGGTTCAGATAGAAAGTTTCCCCCTACCCAACTGATTAGATACACTTGTCAGAGGGTAGGATGCAGGAAAAGGAATTATGTTTGCCAAAGTGAGAAAGTATCACTAGATCAATTAACCAAAGAACTTTCTGGCCAGATACAAACACATTGAACAATCACAGTGGTCTACAGAAATATATATGTATATGTATTCATTGCAAATTAATACCCAGGCATCCTAATAGAAAGGTTGATGGTTGAAATACTTGTCAGGTTTAGAAAGGTATCTTAGAAATGCTAGTTGTTTGAGAAGCAACCATGGATACCTCCATGATTTTGAAGACAGAAACTGTAACTAAACACACAAAGAGGAGATATCCATTTTAGAAGGACCACATTTTTTGCAAGCTTTGATACTATTGAATTTGAAGAGCTACCGGTATTTAATAATTCTGGTTGGAACAGAGCTTTTGGATGGGTTTTTCTTTTTCAGATTGTACTGTCCCCGTTCTAAATGCTGACATCTTATCAAAGCATTCGGTCATGGGTTCTCTGATCTAGGATGGAAATCTCTTTGTATGAGTGATATATGAAAAATAGTTGAAATAGATTTTGGTGAAATCCTCCAGAAATCATTCTCAGTGTTGGAAGGATTATACTTTAATTCATTACATCTCCCAGAATCTAAGGAAAACTGACCATCGTAGTGATCTTCCATGAGGATGGATAGGACCACAAAGAAGCAACTAAGATGGCTTAGGAGGGATGCTTGGAAATAATTCAGAAAAATTGTGGACAATGAAGTCAAATTATGCCAAATTGGATCTGGATCTCAAATTCCTTATTTTTCTAAAGATGATCATGTCAGGCAGGTTATATTCAGTCACTTACCAAATTTGTTTCAATAGGTAATTCAGGAAAAAAAAATAAAGGCTTGCAGGATGGCCTAACAGGCAAGTAGGAGTGGTAGGTGGAGTTGGATAGACTGCTTCAGAAGTCATCTACTAAAGTAGTAATGGTAGTCCAGACTGGCTTTCTTCTTTGGAAAAATATGATACAAAGTGTGAAAGTCATAGATTTTCTACTTTCTTTTTCTGCAACTACTGTTGCCAGATCAGCTGGTTCTCATTTGGATTGAAGGCTATCTGGAAAGCTGAGATGGAAGAGAGAGCTGATTGTGATTGGAACCAAAGGAAAAATTAACGTTTTGTAAATAACTACCTCAAGCTTGATAAGAATATTCTTTTTCTGAAAAAAAAAGATGGTAGATCAATACACCTACCAAGCAAATATACTGTAAAAAAGGTAAAGATTCCCCTCGCATATATGTGCTAGTCGTTCCCGACTCTAGGTGGCGGTGCTCATCTCCGTTTCAAAGCCAAAGAGCCAGCGCTGTCCGAAGTCGTCTCCGTGGTCATGTGGCTGGCATGACTAAACACTGAAGGTGCACGGAACGCTGTTACCTTCCCACCAAAGTGGTCCCTATTTTTCTACTTGCATTTTTACATGCTTTCGAACTGCTAGGTTGGCAGAAGCTGGGACAAGTAATGGGAGCTCACTCCGTTACGCGGTGCTAGGGATTCGAACCGCCGAACTGCCAACCTTTCTGATCGACAAGCTCAGCGTCTTAGCCACTGAGCCACCACATCCTATAAAATCTTTATAAAAAATATTTTTAAAAAATTTATCTGCCTATAAAATTCCAAAACAAGGAAAGTAAATTTTGACTGGCATTAAAATAATTCTTTGTGAAAATATATTTCTTTTAGGTCAGAGTTTCAAGATCAGGACCCAGCCATAGAAAAACCCTTTTTGGTAGGCATCTCTTTAAGGAATACAGGCAGGCACATCAGGATGAGGTCTTTCTTACTTAGCTGTTACTTACTTAGTTGAAGTATTTGGACATAGATGGTACTTCTAATAACTGGTTCCTTATTTTTTTCCCCAAAATATTTGTCATAATCTCCAACTGCAATAATAATCTGTTATATGACTGAATTATAATATAAATGAATACTAAAAACTGCTATGTGGCAACATGTTCCTCTGTCTTCTTTCTTCTTAGCTATATTTCTTGTTGTCTGATTAGGTAGCCCCTTATAATAAATGCATGTTTTTATAACATCATTAAAATAAAAATACTAATGCCAAATTGATTGTATATTTTACAAAGCATGTGCTTTACTTAAAACAAACAATAGCATTTATCTTTATGTAGGACTACTTTGACATGTCAATTATTCAATTTGAAATAATAGAACCTTGATTTTGAAGAAATCATTGTAACATTGAATTTTAAAGTTAAACTTTTAGTTATATAAACTGTTACTTAAACATGAATATTTTGAAATTTCATCTTCACTTATCTCCTCGTGAATAACTTTCAATATGGAATTCTTCATGTATTTTTATATAAAATTATTAAATGTGTGATTGGTATGTCAAAAACAATGAAACAATCTGTTTTCCAATCTGTGTTGCCTAAGGACACTTTCATAGCAGAAAAGCGATAATTTTCACCGTGTCTTGGTTTTTATTTTAAGGATGCCACTCAGTGTTAATTGAAGGTTTGTTTGAGTCCTACTGATATATAAATGAAATCTTATTGAACAAATACATTTAATATTTATTTCATAAATGAAATAATCCAACATACAATGTGTCAGTCACAAAAGTAATTGCTTCCTTAGATTCAGTAACTGATGGCTTCAGTAATTACAGTCTCCCATTGCTGTATAGGAATTTTGGTCCTTTTCTCTGTGGCAGATTGCTTAATAATAATATTTCAGAGCTTTTTGGTTATAACTTTTATTAAATTACTATTAAAAAAAAGCTAAGAGATTTTCCACAAAAAATAGGGTGTACTTTAGAAGGATTAATAAAAATGGATTAGGCCAAAGAAGAATAAACTTGATTAAGATGGCTTTATAATGAATCCTGCAGGTGGGAATAGAAACAAAAACCATACAGTAAGAATAGCAATAGCAATAGCACTTAGACTTATATACCGCTTCATAGTGCTTTTACAGCCCTCTCTAAGCGGTTCACAGAGTCAGCATATTGCCCCCAACAATCTGGGTCCTCATTTTACCCACCTCAGAAGGATGGAAGGCTGAGTCAACCTTGAGCCGGTGAGATTTGAACCACCGAACTGCAGCTAGCAGTCAGCTGAAGTAGCTTGCAGTGCTGCACTCTAACCACTGCGCCACCTCGGCTAAGAAACTTAGATAAAATGCACTGTGGAATAAGAATATTACTGAACTGTAGCATTTTGCTATACTTTAGTAAAATGCTACAATTCAGTTTTACTACACTTTACTATTACTGAATCTTAGCATTTTTCAATCTAACTTTTCTTAAAAATTAGATTGAACATAACATTTTCATTGTCTATGCACTAATGCTCAGAATATAATAAATGAACAAGACAGGCATAGTGCATATTACAGAAAGGCAAATATGGTTTCTGATATTTGTGATAGACTATCCCATGAGTAGAATATAGCTAAAGGTACAGTTTGGTCAGAAGGAACAAAAATAACAGAAAGGGTAGAGAAATAGCACTGTATGTTAAAAAAAAAAAATCTTGTCCACAAATCCAAATGAATAAACTTGGAAATGCTGAAAAAAGCATTTTAATTAAATTAAGTAAGGGAAGAAACTAAAAGAAGACTGTTCTAGATTCTATCTTTGCTTGCCTAATGGTCAAATTGTGGGTGTTGTCTTGTAAATGTAAGCTGCAGATATTTCAAAGAGTGATGATGTTATCATGATGGTAGATTTTAATTATTCCACCATCAGCAAACACTGTCACGCACAATATTTCCAGAAAATTCGTGACTTGTGTTGCTGCCAATTTTTTTCTGCCATTTTGTTTCCTTTAATGGGTGGATCAGCTGTCCTTCACTTGATACTTATCAGAAGGGCCCCTCCCCCCTTCTTATTAGGAAATAGCAGGAAAATTAGGAGAAGCTAATAGACTGGTTATCAGATTTACAAATGGCATAACATTGGATGGGAAACTTAATAACTTACAAGACAGAAATAAAATTTAAGACCAGCTTTATGAGTTACAAGAAATGTACTTAAAGGAACAGAATGAAATTTAGGACAGAAATGCAGTTTTTCATTTAGAAAACAACATTACATGCACAACTGCAGGGTGAGGCATAGCTGGCTGGGTAACTGTACTTGTGAAAAAAAATGTTTGAATGCTTTTTGGTGTGAATCTAATATAAGCCAGCAGCTGCTAAATAAATGAATAAACCAACTACGGTAACTACCTTCAGGCTGTATACGTAGAAATATGATTTCACAATCAGGGAAAGATCATTCTACTTTATTCCGTAGTCAGACTTCATTTCAAGTACCGTGCCCACTTCTGAACAACATGCTTTAAGAAGGATTCAGAGAAAAATTAATAAATATATTGAGGCTAGATATTAAATGCTATGAAGGCAGACTGAAGGAATTGGGTATGTCTAGCCTTGAAAGGAGATAAGTAAGGAGAAATATGATAGCACTCTTCAAATACTTAAAAGGATAGCATTAAAAAAAATATCAAGACGTATCGCATCTCATTCCAGATGCAGGAATGATAAAACTGGATTTATATTACAGTAACTGGATATTGACAAATACTTTTTAATAGTAAGAACAGTTCAACAATTATCTAGAGGATTTATGGTCTGCTTATTAGCATAGGTATTGGGCAAAGATTAAACAGCCATCTATTTGGGAAGTTTTTGTTTTTTTAATTTTGGTGTTGATTAGGAGTGAGAGGTCCTACTCCTAACCCTTATTGTATGGAGTTCTGCAGGATTCAGCACTCTTTCCATTTCTGTTTAATATCTACATGAAGCCAGTAAGTAGATCATCCATCACCATGGGGTGAGGAATTATCAGTACCAGTATATCTGAAACACACCCACACCCTCACAAAGTAATGTAGTTGATGTCTTATCCCAGAGGTTTGTATGGGGAACCACTCCTTCAGCTGAACCCTGGCAAGACTGAATGGCTTTGGATTTGGGCCGCCTTGTACCAGAACCAGGATAATGTGTTTAATTTAGTAAATTGTGAGTGTCTAATATCATTTCAGAGAAGAAAATTCTGTAGATTATGATCAAAGGTGAACTGCTCTGTTTGATTCACCAAATGAAAATCGTACAGATTGAATATGCACCTGTGTTTTAATTTGTTTAGTTAAAGGTGCAGAAATAGTTTATCAATGTTATTAATGGACACTGTCAACTATCATCCAGTTTAACAGATTAATTTTGGTGCTTTGTTTCAACACGATCTTATTTGCATGATGCATTTCGGAATTAATACTAAATGATAATTCTGAGCAAAGAAAAAAAAATGTCCCTTCTCTTTGTAATTCCTTGTAATAATGGAATTCTGACATGTTAATAATTGAACACATGCTCATTCATTATAGCCAGATCTTGTCTGTAAGAGAGGATGATGAGTGGAATCACACATAAAGGGGTTTCTTTGTTGATGGAGGGACAAGAGGCATTTCCAATTTGCATCTTGGGGATACACTTTCAGAATCTCTGCTTCCTTTTGATATGCACTCAGTTGTTATACCAAAATACCTGCTCTAGAGGTCAAGGATATTTCTGCACTGCATATGTGGAACTGCCTAAATAGATTTTCTGGAAATATTAGCAATTTCCATATAGAACAAGGGAAAGGATGTGATTTTATACATGCAGTAATATAAATGGGCATGTGTCACAAAGTCATTTATGCACCAGTAGAATGGAGGTCCTTAATATTCTGTCATATATACCATCTCCAAACTAACTGTGGAGAGTTTCTATCTTTTTTAAATTTTAATTAAGCATAAGTAAAACACTTATCCAAAATTCCAAGGCTTTAGCTGTAGGAATGAATTTCAATATTCAAATACTCCTATGTATGGTAAGAAAAAAGATCCTTTTTATGAAATAATGATTTCAGATTATAAATAGTTCAGCTTAACTATCTCTTGACATATGAACGCTCTTCATTATAATAATTGGCTTATTAATTTAAACAAATTTTCAAAAGTTTCTATCTCTATAGGGAAACTAATAATCCATAATTGAGACATACCGGTATATGAGTCTCTCTTGCTCTAATTTTCTAAGTAAAATCTATTTTCAATATAAAGTATTTTGTAATTGCAGATGTAATTGTTAGGATTGGTAGAAATCTGGTCTATTTTAATACATGAATAAGTATTTTTCCTACATGACCACCTACATGTTGGCTTTTATGTTTTTTTGTTTGTTTTTTAATGATCTCCATTAAAACACCCACATTTTTTTCCACAATTTGCACTAATATATCCCCCCCCTTTTTTTTGTCCCTTAAAGAGGTTTTTAAAGTTTAGATTATTGCAAGGTGGGAAGCAGTGGCGCAAAGGCTTAATGATGCTGGAACTCCCAGACAGAAATGGTCTGTACTCCGGTGATTTGAGCTTGGGTCCATGAGTTGGTATGAGCTCCTGTCAACCCAGCAGTTCGAAAGAATGCAATATTGTGAGTAGATAAATGGGTTCATGTATGAGGAGAGAGGAGAGAGACAGCCAGCGTCCAACCTGGCCGGACATGAAACATCATGACACAAGGTGAGGCGAGAAGAGACTGGCAGAGGAGCCCAGAAGAGCCAGCAATCTGATTGCCATTAGTTAATTGGTGTAAAGTTAGTTTGCTCCCATGGTGCATCAAAGATAGACATACAACAGACATACAATATAGAGCCGAGGTGGCGCAGTGGTTAGAGTGCAGTACTGCAGGCTACTTCAGCTGACTGTTCAGCAGTTCAGCGGTTCAAATCTCACCGGCTCAAGGTTGACTCAGCCTTCCATCCTTCCGAGGTGGGTAAAATGAGGACCCAGATTGTTGGGGGCAATATGCTGACTCTGTGAACCGCTTAGAGAGTGCTGTAAAGCACTGTAAAGCGGTATATAAGTCTAAGTGCTATTGCTAACAGAATTAACCAGCAATCTAGGCTGTCAGGTGTGCATTGTGTTTAGCATGTGTAGATTTCCCTGACGTTGTATGCCATATGCTAATAAATAAATAACTGCAAGGTAAGTTCTTTTGCAGTAAATATCTATCCTTTTTTGTCGCATTGTTTATAATTCTGTACTCTCAAACAACTGTAAATGTGTGTGTAAAGCAATGCACAAATGGAATGAAAGATGAAGGTGCAATCTTCATTGCTCATGCCTACTGCATGGTGTACAAGAAATCCCAAGACTATACAGCTTTTATACATAGGGGCTTTTCAAGCATTCAGATAAACTAGCATCAGTTGTGAAGGGAGAAAAAGGACTAAGTCATGGTTAGCCGGTATGGTGCTGTCCTTTTCTTGTGTGCTTAGTGAACCGGTGAGGCTGGCTCAGGGGTGAAATTCAATTTTTTTTCCTACCAGTTCTGTGGGCGTGGCTTGGTGGGTGTGGCAGGAGAAGGATACTGCAAAATCTCCATTCCCACCCCACTCTGGGGCCAGCCAGAGGTGGTATTTGCCGGTTCTCCGAACTACTCAAAATTCCGCTACTGGTTCTCCAGAACCTGTCAGAACCTGCTGAATTTCACCCCTGGGCTGGCTAACTAATGGGTTTTAAAAGGATGTAATATCTAGACTATAAGGTATTTTGGTAATAAACGCCAAGCTTGGAACAGATGAGCTAGCTATATATTTGATCTATCACACATTTAAAATTTGAGGGTATGCACTGTTAATAATTGTAAAATAAATGCTTTTTGCAAAGTGATCCAGACAGTCACAAAATGCTCTGATCCCTTAAGATGTTCTCTATCAACATAGTGGCAACATTATGGACTTTAGAAGAAGGAAGTAAGGGAGGGAGTGGGGAAGATTTGTGATGTTCACTGCTATCCAGTAATATAAAAGCAAACAATACTTCTGTGCATGGCAACAACAGTCTGAATATTTTCTGTTTGCTGACAACTGTTCAAATTATGTAATAGTATGCTAGAAACTATCATATACTAGAGTAGTTGGGGAGAGCAGTGCAAATGCTAACATATTCAGCAGGAAGAGCTTCCTTTCAATATTTGGCAATGGCTCCCTTGTCAACTGTCATACCGTAAACTGAATTTAGTGCTGTATCTACTATCTTGAATAGAAACTCTCTATTCAAAAGCCACAATCTTTTAAACTAGTACAGGACAACATTTAACAGCTCTTGGGATCACCTCTTTCATATAAAGAACTGGAGGTTTGTGTTATAGGACAAGCCATTGGGAACGTGTCATCTCCAGTGAGTCACCCTGAATATAATGTCAGTTGCAAAAGTTTCCCCACACAGAAAGATTTAAAGCAATTAGTCCTTTTTAAAAAAAAAACATACAAGGAGATGGTAAAGAAAGAAACTTCTGTTGTTTTCTGATAGCAAGAAACAATCAGGGCACAGGTCCTGGCAGTCTGGCTTGAATAAGGGAGCAGTGTTAACTGTTGCTTGCAGAATTACAGACCTGACAAAAGTTTCCAGATCAACATTTCCAATAATAAAGGGCACTGCAAAGATGTAGAATTTGTTGTTTTTCTACAGAGCAACTGTGTTTTGAAATAAGGGAGGTCCATTATGTATAACAAAGATGAGATATTCTGGAATGAGGCACAGTCATTTACAATAAAGGGTATCCCAGAGGCAGGAGAAAAAAATCTGGCAGTATTATCATTGAAATACTTTGCACATAAAAACAAAAAAGGGACAATGGGAAGTTGGAGCCTGGAGTGTGGGAAGAAGATACAAAAGCATCATTGATGGGGGAAAGGTTGGTTCAAAGTGAAGATGCCATTTTATCTGCTGGATTTGGAAAAGCAAACTGGGGAAAAACTCTGAAAAACATCGACCTTGCGATTACTTCCCGAACACATTAAAATAAATGAAGGATGTTGCTATTTGAGGGAACCCCCTCCACCCACAAGCCCAGCATTGTGTAACAATTTTGTTTTAGTTACACCAAAGTAGAGGCAGCATGAAAAGCACAAAAAGTTGGATCTTTTGCTTGTTGCATGTTTAAAAACTTAGAATATTGAAGTACCAAACCTTGACTCAGCCTTCTATCCTTCCGAGGTTAGTAAAACGAGGACCCAGATTGTTGGGGGCAATATGCTGACTCTATAAACTGCTTAGAGAGGGCTGTAAATCACTGTAAAGTGGTATATAAGTCTAAGTGCTATTGCTACTGCTATAATGACAAAATGGTGATGGGAGTTCCCAATATGTACATATATACTGTACATGTGTGGGGTTATATATTTTCTTTCAGAAGATAGTTTTGAATCCTAGCTATAAAAATAAGTCTTGGGATGAATGCTAATCTAACATTTGCTCCCATCTGTGATTCCACTCCAGTTTGGTTCCAAATCTATTATGAAATCTGAAAAAGATAAATGACTGAGCTTGCATTGGATGAAATCTTTTCTCATGGTATGGTTCACCAATATAAAATTGTTAGATAGTGGGTAGAGATGACAGGAGACAGACTTCCAAGCAGTTCTTTATTTCAGCTCTTGTATCAGCAACCAGCAAAGAGCAGTCTGACAGCTTGCCCTTTTATAGGGAGCTGTCAGACAGACCAGCCAATAGCGTTTGAGCTTTTTCCCGCTCAAACGCTGGACCTGGTTGGAACCATGCAACACAGTTTAAACAGTTAGAACATAACACCCCTCCCCTCCTGGATGGAGCTGTCCAGCATACGTAATCACGCAGGTAGGCGGGACGTTTTGGAGCCCTACTAGACCTGCGCAATTCAGTTGGTGGTGAGGCAGCGGCCTGTGCGGACAGGTCTGCTGCCGCTCCGGGCTCGGAGCCTGGAAGCTCCTGGACGGTACTGGGTGTGGCCTTCACGGCCGAAGGGACCGGTTCGAAGGGAGGACATCGCTGGCTCTCGGCTTCAA
>QLTV01000598.1:4412628-4423757 GCA_003457575.1 Thermophis baileyi | reverse complement strand
ACGACCTTGGACGGGGTGGGCGCGTAGTGCGTCTTCAGCGTGGCTTGAAGCACTTGCCACGGAACGGTCTGGACCGGTGTTGGGTCTGACAAAGACTCCGCGGTGTCAAACACCTCGGGGCCACAGTGACTGAGAAAAACAGCTCTTTTACGGTTGTCGGTCAGACCCAGCATGTCGTTTGCCTCAAGGAAGCACTCGAAGCGCCGCATATAGGAGTCCCCCTTCTCCCGGGTCGGGTCAAAAGGCGCCGGTGGGTGGAAGTTGGACACCGCGGCAGAGAGTAGGCAGAAAGGCAGCTGCCTGGCTGGTTGGAATCGCTGAAGAAGTAGTCACGGTTCTCCTGAACCCAAGCCCTCGTCGCCACTGTTAGATAGTGGGTAGAGATGACAGGAGACAGACTTCCAAGCAGTTCTTTATTTCAGCTCTTGTATCAGCAACCAGCAAAGAGCAGTCTGACAGCTTGCCCTTTTATAGGGAGCTGTCAGACAGACCAGCCAATAGCATTTGAGCTTTTTCCCGCTCAAACGCTGGACCTGGTTGGAACCATGCAACACAGTTTAAACAGTTAGAACATAACAAAAATACCATAGACTGATAGACCAGTAGTAGGTCTAATCGCACACCAAAGATAGTTCTTCAGAGAAATATTGACCACAATTATCCAGCAGAATATATTTAAATTTCTATTCTGCTATAGATTTTACTGCTGATTATGGACCACATGTCCTCTTATATACATGTGATAACATACCCCAGTCTTCTCAATATCAGAATTTTCAGTTGTGGCCATTTGACTAAAGAAACCTGGGAGATGAGACTAAAGCAGGTAGAGAAGACAGACTTACTTGATGCTTAGGCAGAAGACGAAGCAACTATACTGCCTTGGGGTCAATTCTTGCAGAAATTTCCATAAGACTGTTATAGTTTGTTCTTAATATATTTTTATATGTGTGCTTTGATCCAACTTGTATTGGTGTCTGTGCTATTGTAACAGGGTGTATGTTTAAACTTAAGAAATGTAAGAATAACATTTTGATGACCAGCTCATGTCATTCACACTTTCTTATCAGCTAAGCAAGTTTTTTTAACTTGAATATAAACTCACACAACTTCAAAGCATGCATATGCATATACAGTCAACTGTGGAATGACTGCTCAATACAACATTATCCTATGTGTAATTAATAAACAAAGAGATCTAAAAAGAGGAATAAATGAGAAAGGAAAAAGTTAACAGTGTTTGAAGCTAAGAAGGATTGGGATGACTAGGAAGAATTCACAGCTGTAGATTAGCTTGAGAATGGGGTGGGGGGGAGAGAGAGACAGAGCAATAGCAAATGACTTCTTAGACTTTTACAAGGAAAGCTTGTCCATACTGTCACCAGAAATAGAGCTAAATTTTTAGTCTTTGCAAATCAATGAAATGTTATCAATATGTAAGATCTCAAGATTCTGCCTTGAGAATCTTTCATGTGTCTATCCTTCAGTAGGATAACTCTTGAAAAATGGAACAACAGTGGTGGGATTCAATTTTTTTTACTACCGGTTCTGTGGGCATGGCTTGGTGGGCGTGGTGTGGCTTGGTGGGCATGGCGTGGCTTGGTGGGCATGGCTTGGTGGGTGTAGCAGGGGAAGGATACTGTAAAATCTCCATTCCCACCCCACTCCAGAGGAAGGTTACTGCATAATCCCTATTTCCTCCCAATCAGCTGGGACTCGGGAGGCAGAGATAGATGGGGGCGGGCCAGTCAGAGGTGGTATTTACCTGTTCTCCGAACTACTCAAAATTTCCGCTACCAGTTCTCCAGAACTGGTCAGAACCTGCTGAATACCACCTCTGGAATGGGAGTAACTTTGCTGTGATGAGAGAAGGTGATTCTCCCAAAAAGTTAAAATTAATAAAGAACCATGGAACCAGCCGAAACTGTGAAAAAAAACCAATACAAAAACAATTCAATTTACCCCAAATGGAGAGGTGGTTGGGCAGTGACTTGTAGATTCCAAAATTCCACCATTGTTAAGTCTACTCTCCTCTTTCCTGGTCATATAATCGAGAATGAAACATCCTAAATGGGGAATTCTGGGAGCTGAAGTCCACTCTTCTTAAAGTTGCTGGGATCGAGAAACACTGTTTTAAAAACTAAGAAAAATTCAGAAGTCATGCTCAGTCTATTTTCCCTTCCGTTTACATTTATATAAACAGTAAAATTGTTTATAAAATCTTATTGTAGAATTCTTGATCCATTACAGAGGAGAAAAGTGCAACAAATTCCACAAGTTACCAGAAAAGAAAAAAAAATCAGACCTTTATAAACATATATGAAAGACAGATTTCTCTTGATGCTATTTTAAGATAAAAGAAAACAAGCAGCCTTTGTATGTGACCAGAGCAAAAAGATCAGTGATCAGGCTCAGCAGGACTGAATTAGTGAGTGACTCATCTTTCTCCTGGGAATGCAATTGTGCTTTCAAAAGAAAATTCTGTGTAATATTTGCTCTTGCAAACTATAACATGATGTCACAGGATATTAAAGGGGAAGAAACACCGTGTCTAGAGGTGGGGAGATTTTTACAATGGCTCTTGGAAAGGAGGCAATTAAAGGTCTTATTTGTTTATGGGTGTTTCCCAGAATCTTCAACAAGGGGGCAGATGTAGAAATTACGGTGATACATAAATAAATGCATAAATTAGCCATTACACAGCACTTTGTTTTCTAGGGCCATTAGTGTCAAAAAGTGAAACTGCAAGAACAATATAAGATTTTAAAAAAATGAATTGTAAAGTGTTGAAGGAAATGCTGTGCACAACTGAAAAAAGTTAAATTGGCATGGTCATTCATATTATGAAAAGGACACATCATACACTATACATGCTATACAGTTTATATAATGTTTAATTAGCTCTTTTGATTTATTCAGAATGCCCCACAAATATATCCATGATGTACTTGTCATTATAATTTTTTTTGACATTATAATGTCTTCTTTTTTCTTTAGTGGCTGAAAGAAAAAGAAAATATCCTATGCTGTTTATATTTGTTCAAAATAAATTAAAATTTGACGAGGAAGCAAAATGTTGCAAATTCAAACACTCCCTGCCTTAATTCTGATAACAGTTACATTGACTAATATTGGCTCTGTTGCACAATTAATTATTCATATGAATTGATGGTTAACCGTAAGGAAAAATATTTTTCACTTTGTTATTGCAAAATTTGCCCAAATGTCCATGCATAGAGACCACTTCTAAGCTTAGAAAAGAAGCCTAAAAAATGTAAGAGTATTCATATATGAGAAAACAGTGTATTTTTGATACCTCATTTTTGTATTCTTTGGTGAATTATTCTTTTCCATTCCTTTTTTGGAAAAGGTACAGTTGCACTGTGATTTTGTATTATATATTTGTTTACCCAAGTTTGCATTATTAGTTTCATATTTGCTTTTAGAGTTCTGATTTAAATAAAAGGAATAAAGAAATAAAAGAAACCTTCCCTTTAAAATGTAATATGTTCTTGCCAGCATTTAAAATTACACATTTGTTATTGCTTTCCATAAAATGTGATTTGTACCTTATCCCAGTTTCTAGAAAACACAGGACCTAATACAATTAAAACTATGGAGGTACATCTAAACCCAATATATTTCAAACCAGACTGTTACACTATAAGAGGAGACAGAAACTTTTCATTTCTACCATTTTTCTGTTATTTTTTCCCCCATATAATCTGGTAAATGCAATAGCTTCAGTTTAAAAGTTTATTTTCATTAGGCTTATGTGTTGAGTTAAATATTCTCCTTGGCAATACCACTATTCTGTTCCAAATTGTCTATTCTTAAAAAGATATTTTAGAAAGACCATTTATTTGTTATTTATTGTTATTTATGTTTTAACATGTTTTTATTTATTTATTTATTTATTAAATTTATTATGCCACCCATAATTGTTGAGCAACTCTATATTCTCTGTAAGCCAGAGAATCATAGGTTTGAGATAGGTGGCCATCTAAATTGAATGAATGAGTGAGTGAATGAATGAATATTTTTATTAAATATTCCAATATAGAAAGACTAATGAAAGCTACAACTTCCAACTCTTGTTTTGCTAATATGCAGCCAGAGGTTTGGCTAAATGGAACATTCTATTTTGTCATGAGTTCTAAGACTCTGATCCCATTAAAGTGGGTTTCTTTCAGAAAAGAAGGGAATGGAATAGGACAACTTGGCACAGCCAACGCACTGCAGCCTATTCGCCACGGCCAACTTGCCATGCCTAACTCACCATGGGACAACTTGGTGCAGAACAATTCAACAATTCAATTTAATTATTTAAAATAATTAAAAGATTATTTTAATTTTTGTCATTCCCGTTTCATTTTGTCCCTCCTTTTGCATCCTTTCTTTAATGATTCTATTCCACCATTTCTTCAATATTAGTGTAACTGTTGTCCCATGGTGAATTGTCCCACAGCAGGTTGGCCATAGCAAGTTGGCCATGCCAAGTTGGCTGTGCCTGAGTTGGCCTAGACCCAAAGGGCATGTGTTGGAATGTGGGTTGGGTGGATCAGTACTATATTCAGAAACTGCTGAACATTGTTTTATCTTCTCAACTTAAAAATCAGTAATTTGGAGGTGAAATATTTACTGATACACAGAGCCACAGAAGAGTTAAAAACAAACAAGCACTTTAATTCAAAGGAAAGTCATTGATAAATATGTTGAATTACACTGGATAGAGATTGGATTTCTGGAGCCTTCACTTAATGCATACTTTCAGAACAGTGAAAAATCATTCATAAGTACCCTTCATATGTCAATTAAAATAAATACAGGTAGTCCTCAGTTAACTATCAAAACTGGATCTGGAATTTCTGTCCTAAGTCTTTGTGATCATTGAACAGGTCACCACATAACCTGACTTGATTTTACAGCTGCTTTTATGAAAGTCGTAAAATAAGTAAACTGTGTTCATTAAGTGAATCACATGATCATTATGCAAACCATGTGGTTGTTAAGGGATCCATTCTCCTGAATGGATTTTTTTTTTTTTTTGCTGGAAACCGGCAAAAACTGCCCATTAAAAAAGTCACAGATTGCAGTCATGTGTCCACAGGATGTTGCAATGGATTATAAATGCAAACCACTTGTCAAGCACTCAAAATGCAACCACGTGATCCTGGGGGACAGGAGTGGCAGTCGTAAATTTGAGGATCAGTCATAAGTACTTTTGGGGTGGGATCACTGTAACTTTGGCCATTAAGTGACTGGTCATAAAGTGAGGACTACTTGTACTATTTAGCCTACACCAGGGGTGAAATGCTCCCAGTTCGCTCTTACCTGTCGGTCGCCGTAGAGCCGGTCGCCAAGGTAGTGCGAGGCGCCGCCCACCCACCCGGACGCCGCCATTTGAGTTCTTTTACCCTCTGCGAATGCACAGAACGCTTTGCACATGCGCAGAGGGTAAAAGAACCCAAATGGCAGCATCCGGGCAGGTGGGCGGCGCCTCGCACTACCTTGGCGACCGGCTCTATGGCGACCGACAGGTAAGAGCGATCCGGGAGCATTTCACCCCTGGCCTACACATGTTCTTGTTACCAGAATATGAGAACTTTCTACAGTCTGGCAAACTAGTCAAAATAGGTTGGTTAGCTAATTAAGCTTACAGATTAAAAAGCCAGGTTCTTGTCTAAACATTTATAATATTCTATAGAAAGAACATAGGGAGAAAACCAAAGTCATGAATAATATGAATGCTCTTTTGCAGAAATTTCTGTTGCATATAATTAAGATAAGTTATAGGCTGATTTACAGTAACTCAGTAAATCTTGGTAGCTGAGCAATGATAATATGGAGAAATCAGAAATCAGAGATTTTCCTCTGACAATGGGTCTCCATTCATTTACATCTGCACACAAGTATCCTTTCTACATTAAAAATGAATCCTGACCTTTTAATTAAAATGGAAAAAAAGAGGGGGAAAAGTGCCATTTACAGAGAGCCTAAATCTCTAATATTGGAAGCTTACAACTGTATATGTGCTGCAATTAATTTAAAGTGCAAATCAAGCTCTCTGGGCATTAAAAAGGCTTTTTGGAATCAGATTGTGACTTTGAGCCCCCAGGGACAGGGTGATTGATCACTTCTGTAGTTATTTTTAATAATCCCAGTAATATTTTTCATCGCATAGAAAATTGCCTTCCTATTTTATATTCAAACATGTTGTCACAGTACTTGGCCATGTGTTAAGAATTTTCAGTCTTGCACTTGCAGAAATTTAGTGTCACTTTCTGTTTTAAGGGAAGAAAAATGTACAATATAAAGTTTAGCATGGATTTTAATCATATATAAATATAAGAGCAGGATATTATAAATCATAGTTAAATGTTCTTCTGGAATGGTTCAATGGGAGTAGATAGATTACATTATTCTGTAATGGAGAATGCCTGTTCATAATCTTTACACATATATAGTAGATTACTCTTATTAAAGATACAGGGTGTACAAACCATTTTTATGAATGCAATATAGATCTTATAGATCCTATAAGATAGTTAGGCACCCTAATTGTCATTTTTCTCAAACTTCATCCTCTTGGGAAAAAAAGAACACTTTCCATAATATATATGTTCTTGAAACTATAAATACCATGTTTTATTTCTCATCTTGGGGAATAAAAAGAAGATATAGGAGTATTTGTGGATTTTACTACGCTAGTTATTGCTGACCATAGAGGGTGGTGTTCATCTCCCTTTCAAGGCCATTGAGCCAACACTGTCCAAAGACATTTCCGCAGTCATGTGGCCAGCATGACATCACTGAGCACTATTACTTTCCCACCAAAATGGTACCTATTTATCTACTCGCATTTACATGTTTTCGAACTGCTAGGTTGGCAGGAGGTGGGGTGAGGATGGGAGTTCACCCTGTAGTGTGGTGCTCAGGTCTTGAACGTGGGTTGCCAGTTTTCTAGCTGACAAGTACAGCGTCTTAACTATTGAGCCACACTGCTCTTCTCATCTTGGAAACACTGAGCCAATTTTCTTAGAAAACCTGCAGAGCTTATTTAAAGAATATTCAGTCTTCAAGCTTTTATAGTGATGTGTGTGTGTGCGTGCATGTGTGCATGCGCGTGCAGGCACATGCATGCATACATGTGCACACTTGAGCATACATATTATAAAACTGGGGAACAAAAATAGAAACGTAGTTCATTTTGTCTTATCTGAAAAGGAAATCAAATTCTGGCTTTCAGGATGATATTTTTTAAGCTGGAATTCCAGTTCTATGATCTGTGAATACTTAAAAATAACAATTTACTCCCATATCCAAAAATACTCCTGGGGAAACAAATACCTAGGATTGACATACTATGTGACATACAGAACATGTATGAAGACTGGAAGTGTTTCCATCATTTATGTAAATATACCATGCCCTGCAGTTTCATGTGCCACAGATATAGACGAATAAGCCAATAGGCATAGTCATCAATTTTCTTTTGATGAAGAGGTAGAGAGAATTCTCATCAGATCCAGAGATCACACAAGACTTGGTGGGATAGCTAGGATACAAAAATAAAATGCAAAACTATCTTGATAATTTAGATATTTTAGAGCTGTGATGGCGAACCTATGGCACGCGTGCCACAGGTGGCACACGGAGCCATATCTGAGGGCACGCGAGGCATTGCCCTATGTCAGCTCCAGTGTGCATGCACACGCTGGCCAGCTGATTTTCGGCCTTGGGGAAGGCCGTTTTCGCCCTCCCCAGGCTTCAGGAGGCTTCCCTGAAGCCTGGGGAGGGAAAAAAATGGCCCAACGGGCCTACCGGAAGTTCTGAAATGGACTTCTGGTTTGCCTGTTGGGCCATTTTTCTCCCTCCCCAGACTTCAGGAGGCTTCCCTGAAGCCTCCAGAGTGAGAAAAATGGCCCAACGGGCAAACTGGATTCGCACTCCGGAGGCTTCAGGGAAGCCTCCTGAAGCCTCCGGAGGGTGAAATATGGCCCAACGGGGGGGCGCATGCATGGGGATGCACGCATGCACAGTGTGGCACACGTGGGGGGATTGTGTGCCAGCATGCACACTCCCAAGTTTGGCACGCAAGAAGGAAAAGGTTCGCCATCACTGCTTTAGAGACATGAGCTGAAAATAACAGAACTTAACACAGATAAATACAAGATTTTTCACTTAACAAACCAAAACTAAATATATAGATACAGGATAGGATCACCAAGCTTGACAACTTTTCACAAGAAATGTAACTCAGAATAGTAGCTGACTGAAAACTGGATATGAGCCAGCAGCGTGATTGGTGGCAAGAAAAGCAAATGCCATTTTATGCTGTATCAATGAAATTATACTTTCCAAATTATCAGAAGCTATCACCCTACTTCATAATGCTTTGATCTCACCACAAGCACTGTGTCACAAGTTCTGAGTACCATGCTATAACAAGGATTCAGAGAAACCTGAAAGAATTCAGGCAAGTATAATCTGAGGACTAGAAACTAAAAGCAAATATAAACTACAGTAAGTACTAGAGCAGTGATGGCGAACCTTTTTTTCCTTGGGTGTCAAAAGCAAGTGCGCGCGTGCACACTATTGCGCGCATGTGCCCACACCCATAACTCAATGCCCCCCACGCGCCCCACCCCCTGCGCATGTGAGCATGACCCCTCCCTGCGCTGCCCTGCCTCCCACGCATGCGCGCATGACTCCCCCGTTTCCCGACTTCCGGTGGGCCCAATAGGCCCATTTTTCATCCTCCCCAGGCTCCAGAGACTTCCCTGGAGCCTGGGGAGGGAAAAAACGGCCTCCCCCCCCCGGAGGCCCTCCAGAGGCCAGAAATGGCCCATTTCTCGACTTCCGGTGGGCCCGGTAGGCCCATTTTTTGCACTCCCCAGGCTCCAGAGGCTTTCTTGGAGCCTGGGGAAGGTGAAAACACCCTCCCCGGAGGCCCTCTGGAGGCCGAAAACATCCTCCCAGAGCCTCCGCACGAGCCGAAAATCAGCTGGCCGGCGTGCACATGCGTGCTGGAGCTGAGCTCGCGTGCCAGCAGATATGGCTCCACGTGCAACCTGTGGCACGCGTGCCATAGGCTCGCCATCACGATACTAGAGTAATGGAAGGACATGTGCATTTTTATCCTTAACAAAACAAACTGATGAGCAATATTATAAAATACTGCAAAAAACAGAAAGGATATCACACAGAAAGTCAAGACAAGCCAGAATTTAAATTAAAATAAGCCAGATTCTTATTGAACATTAGTAAAACTGCCTAATACTGTATTAATTTGATTCTCATTTCCCTCCTTTTTGTGTAGAATCATATGGAACTTTTCAAAAGCATATTTTTAAAAAGGTGTAAATTAATAGATTGAAAAAAGAAGAATAGAATAGAATAGAATAGAATAGAATAGAATAGAATAGAATAGAATAGAATAGAATAGAATAGAATAGAATAGAATAGAAGCTGGAAGGGATCTTTTGGAGGTCTTCTAGTCCAGCCCCCTGCTCAAGCAGGAGAACCTATACCATCTCAGATAAGTGACTGTCCAGTCTCTTCTTAAAAGCCTCCAGTGATGGAGTGCCTATGATTTATGAAGGCAAGCTGTTCAACTGGTTAATTGTCCTCACTGTTAGTAAGTTTCTCCTTAATTCCAGGTTGCTTCTAGATTCCAGATTGGAGCTAGATTGCTGTGATGGAATTTACAGTAGATTTAATTATCCTTATATTATTATTACATCACCTGTAAACCAACTGCAAGCCTCCATGATAAATATGTTACTTATATAAATAAGAAATTGTGACATATGAAAAAAAAATTGAACTCTTATCCTTCCACCTTCCCCTTTACCTAATCTGGCAGATGTGCACTAATAAATACCAGCAGGCAATACATTTATCTTTCCTGTCGCAGCCCTTGGAATGACTTCATTTGAGTCTTATATGACTAGATAAACAGAGCAAAGGTTCGAAGACACGTTATTTAATGACTTATATTAAAAACATGCATTCCAAAAAAGAGACTACCAGAAGGTAAATAGCTCTGCAAAATAAAAGCTTTTCACCAATGGAAGAGCAACAAAGTGTGGAGGAGAGGTGATGTCGTAATGTGACCTAGTTTGCATACAGCATCTACAAGGCACCATTAAGAGTGCTCTGGGGTGTGAATTATTATCATAAGGTTCCAAGTTACAAAGTCCCCAAAGCATAGAGAGTTACAACTGCTTTCTCTATCGAAGGGAATGAGATTGACAAATTCTATGGCATCTCTGTCTTAGCCAGAGGTCTTCAAACTTGGCAACTTTAAGACTTGTGGACTTCAACTCCCAGAATTCTCCAGCCACCATAGCTGGCTGGAGAATTCTGGGAGTTGAAGTCCACAAGTCTTAAAGTTGCCAAGTTTGGGGACCCCTGGTCTTAGCGATGCTTGAATTTTAATAACTCAACTTAGGGCTGCAATTATATGGGAGCTGAGATTCCTGCATGTTATCAATCTAGGAATGATCAGCAGTGTCAGAGGGGCAGACCCACATTTTCTGTTGAGTATGTCAGCTTTGCCAGGAAATTGCTAAAGCTGCGGGTGCATATGGGGTGCTATGTGTGTACACGTGTGGGAAGAGCGGAATGTTTTGTGATTTATTGGCAGGTACTTTGTGGGAGATTACAGCATTGTATCAGCTTTATTTTTATGCTCAGTGTCACAGAGTGAATCCCTGCAGAGCAGCAAGGTGAGACTGAATACTGTGTTGTCAAAGGAATTTCTTGTGCAACAAGCTGTCTCTGAATAGGTATCATTGTGCATGTAAGGTCCAGTCCAGTTCATATAACATTGCATGTGGCCAGGGGTGAAATCCAGCAGGTTCTGACAGGTTCTGGAGAACCGGTAGTGGAAATTTTGAGTAGTTTGGAAAACCGGTAGTGGAAATTTTGAGTAGTTCAGAAAACCGGCAAATACCACTTCTGGCTAGCCCCAGAGTGGGGTGGGAATGGAGATTTTGCAATATCCTTCCCCCTGGAGTGGGGAGGGAATGGGGATTTTGCAATATCCTTCCCCTGGAGTGGGGAGGGAATGGGGATTTTGCAATATCCTTCCCCCAGGAGTGGGGAGGGAATGGGGATTTTGC